>CM053784.1:183598520-183871020 GCA_028749045.1 Cupressus sempervirens | reverse complement strand
TATGGTGATTTATTTTGAGATATATTTTGGTTATTGAGAACCGATGGATACTTATGATTATCAGTGATGCCTTCAGTTGCTAATAGAGAACCGTTGTGGTCATGATTTTCTATGGATGCTTTTCAAATGCTCATGGAGATTTGATTATTCTTATTGTGGATATTTGATGCTTTTATCATGGATATTTGATGATTCTTTTTATGGATTATCTTTTTGTATTTCTTTCCTGTCACTTGTATAAGACTAGGGTGATTTTATGATTCCATGAGCTTAGGGTAGGTTATCTACTTGTAGTGTCAGGAAGTGGCTTGCAATGGGGGTCGGGGCCTTAAGTGGCTGCTAGGATAATTCATTGTAAGTTTGGTTAATAAGTGATAAAATTTACACACTAAATGGGAATTAAATGAACCTAAAAAGATTTTTTTTTTATTTTCTCACCCATGCCTTGAGTGCTTGTATAGACTAGGATGGGAGTAGAGAGAATGCATGGTTGTGCCTTGCATTCCATAGTATGCCTTGTTAGTATGAGAGGATACTAGTGGCCGCATGAGATCAGTATGGACCCGTGGATTTTAGCTAACTACCAGGGTAACTTGTATGTGATAAATGTGATGACACTTTCCCACTTGCAGAGTAGGTTTCCTTCATATATTTGTGTGCCTCTGGGAATTAGATATCAATTTTGTGATTGGAACCTTTGAGTTAGTATACTTTTAGGATTCCTAGACTTAGAGAGTATCTTTGCCATGTGATTTTTGATAGCCTATTTGGGACTTGAGATTATCTCCTCAGCACAGTGGGAGTGGACCACTTAGGTACCACGCGGTCGAGTGGTAGTGTATTTCCACTCTTATCATTTGAGATCCGTTTGAGACACCATGGCTGGAGCATTCTTGGTTGGTATTTATCTTCATTTTATTCTTGGATCATTATGATAGATGATATACCCTATGATGGATGTAAGTACTGGTATATTGATGATTTGCATATGTTAGACGATGTTATCTTATGCTTTGCATGTTGGATTACTTTCTGCATATGATGTAGTATGTTTTAGGAGTGAGATCCCTACTATGATAATACCAATGATCTCTTCGGTGCTTTGGAATGTTACGCATAGAGGGATGGCTAGGATCCATGATGTTCTAATGATGCTATTTATAGTTGGGAGGAATCATGCACTTAGTTATTTATGTTTGTGATATATGGTTATCTTTTAAGGTGGATGTTTATATCTTTACGATGATGATGTATCATGTATGGTTTGTGGTTTCATTTGGTTAAATTGCATCATGTATTAATATTGGATGATGATGTACTTTATTTACATAGATGTTTATTCTTTCAAGCCTTTCATACCTTGTAACATGTACAGTGGATGATTGAGCTAAACTAAAATGTAATTACAAAAAGGACACTTGTAATATTGTTTAAAAACATTGGATGTAGCATTGCTAAGGATATGATGTTAGATGAATAGTTATAATTAGATTTGATTCAACATTAAGGGATCTTTAAAGAATGTAATCTATTATTTTATTTTATATTTACTTTCAGTTGGATGTTACTATTGCTTCCACAAATATTATGAATGATTTTACTTTCATGTTTTTAAAAATAAAATAAAAAATTGTTTGGAAAACTGAGCAAAATATTAGGTTAATTCTTTGGATCCCTTGGTGGGGCATTACATTGATATTCAAAAAAAAAATTATTACCTTCTTTCTTTTCTTAAGGTGTGCAACATTTCCCAATATTGATCATTTTGGGACTCTGTTCACATCCAATATTTATGCCTTCATATTCACTAGTGGTAGGACCATTTACCTCTCTTTTTTTCTTAATATAAGTATCATGGAAATTAAATAATTTCTCCAAGGATATGAACTATGAGGAATGATATTTCCTTGCAATTGGATGGTGTTAGATTCATTTTTCTTCTATTTTCTAAGATGATCTTCTTGACAATCACTTGAATCATATTCCTTAACACTTCTAGCATTCTCTAGGAATAACTATAAATCTTTGTCATCTTTGAATACTTACTAGGATTTTATGTTGTTAGTCACAGAAGGTTTGTATACAATTTCCACTTGATACTTCTTATCTTTGAAATCTGGGTGAGGAAGTAGTAGGGAGGTGAATCTGCCTTGGAATTCATTTATCTTGGTACCAACTTTATGGAGAATGTGTCTAGCTCTTCAATCTCATCCCATACTTTGTTCCTATAGTTTATCAACTTTTGGTTTTTTATAGAGTATTACCCTTTAATTTGTTGCATGATGAGTTTTGCATCACCCCCAGCCTTCAGTAGTTTTATTCCCTTTTCTTTTGTGTCTATTTTTTCTGAGCAACAAAGCTTCATATTCAACTATGTTCTTTGTGTTTCCAAATTCTAAATTGAATGCCATGGGTTTTGGTTCTCCCTCAAGAAATATTAATACCACCCTTGTACTAGACCTACATGAGGAACAACTCCCATCAAATTCCAATGTCCAAATTGACAATGTTTCTTTTTCTTCAATTAGATTTTGGATTTTTTGTTCCTCAACATCTTGGTCATCCATGAAATCTTTAGTGAACAACATGTAATTACTAAATTCTATTTCTTGGTAAATAATTTGAACTTTGGGATCATCCAACTTTAGAACTATAACCTTAGCTTTCTCCTCAGGTTCCAATTTCACTTTCTTGCTCCCTATCAGTATCACAGCCTGAGACCAATCCAATTTTATTTCTCCTCCTAGGTCTTTGTAAAAATCTCTACTTAGAAGAAAACCATATTTGGATTGAATGTTCATGACTAAGATGGTTGACAATAACTTCTTTTCTAGGTTAGAGGCCAATGCTACTTGTGCATCTTTGATTTGTGCAAGTAGCGAAACTTGTTTGGCATCCATGGAGTAACACCTACCAAGAACCTTAGTAAGAATAGGGCCTAGAACCTTAGCCACTGGTTAGGGAATTACATTATCTAAAGCACCCAAATCAATTATACAATTTCTTAGTTTGCACCTATTTATGTATAGTGACACATAAAATGGGTCAAGCTTCTAACCAGAAAAGGTTGCCAAAATTGTAGATTCTTCTTGATTGAAAAGATTAGATGTTAAGGGTTCATCTTCTTCTTTTCTCATAACATTATGGTTCAGGTTTATATCCTCCTCTTTGCAATAACCTACCAATCTTTTTAATTCTAAGGGATCAGATTTTAAGTAGTCTATATAGAAAATTTGAATCCTCAAATCTTTACAAAATTGAATGAAATCAAAAGAGATCTTTTCCTTACCTAGATGAGAAATCTTGGCTCCTTGATCAATATTACCAATACTTGAAGTAGAATCCTCATTACTGTCTAAAGGATGACCCAAAATCTAATTCTTAGTTTTCTAGCTTTTGGTCAACATTGTATATTTATTCTTATCAATAGTAGTAGAGTATTCACCTTGTCCTTCTAAATCTAACTCATACTATAAAAACCAATTTCTAGAGTCATCATTTGAGTACAAATCTAACTTAGGATCAAAAGTTGTAGCATTTAGCTCATTAGTGGATAGCAACTGCATCATATGGGTTTTTTTTGGACAGCTTTCATTATCATGATCCATGGTTAAGTGAAAGACATACATAATCCCCCTTTTGGGTGTTGCTTCAATAGTTGGTCTATATGGAAGACTAGTAAGCTACAGAGTTTTCCCCTCATTATTCCTCCTAGGTTCATTTTGGAAATTTTGTTGGTAAGTATTATTGAATCTAGGTAGTTGCCTCTTCATAGCAACTAGTTGATTTGATAATTTTTGCAACATCTCATTATAAAGTGTTGTTATTGGTACTTTCCTTGGTCTAAAACTCTCATTTCCACTTTTTGATAGAAATCAAGTCATCTTCTAGTTACTACTTTCTTCTAGCTATTTTCCAAGTCCATGGGACCAGATCTCCTCAAATCATGGTTAATATCTGGTGGCATCACACTTATAAAGAATGTCTTTAAATTACCCATAGTAGGTCTATTAGTAGAAGGGCTTCTATTAGTGATCTTATTGAAATTAGCAACAAAATCTCTCATACTTACAATAGCTTGTTTTTTATAGATGTCAACTAGGCCAGCAGGGCATGTTCATCTTCTGTAGTTTTGAATCTTGTTTTGAAAGTCATTACCATCATAGCCCAACTTGTAATTGAGGCATCATCTAAGTGATAAAACAAATCCACTGCACTTTCTATTAGAGTTTCCACAAATAGTATCACAACTATGTCTCCGTGTGCTACTCCCAAGATATGAGTTGCTGCAAAGAAGGCTTTGATGTGTTCATTAGTAGTAACCTTCCCTTCACCTAAAAAACTTGGGGAAGTTCTTTCTTTACCCAGATGAGAGTGGATGATATGTTGTGAAGTCTAGCAGACTAGTCACTGCAACCTAGGGAGTAGCCATAATTGTCCTAGCAAGATATGGTAGAAAATTGACAACTAGAGGAACAACTACACTATGTAAATTCAATGCCTAACAAGTAGTGTACAATGAATTTCAATTTCTAGGAGGTGAAGATGGCTTGCTCCTACACTTCTTTTCACCCTTTTGTCTATGTGTTTTGAGGATGAGAAAACCAAGTTCTGCAAGTTTTTCAAAAATAGAGTCTCACCCACCTTGATCTTTGGTGCTTTTGAGGAATCTTCCTTATTCCAAGATTCCTAATTACTCTAGCTCCACTTTTTTATGCTCTTCAAAGCTCTCTCCTCTAAAAATCTATTTATTGCACTTTGGCTCTAGCTTCTTCTTCTTCTAGTATATGTATAGTGTTTCTATAGTTTTTTGCAATCCTCCTATATCTCCAGACAAATGTATTTAGGGATGAAATGATATCTTCTTAGTCATCTTAGAATCTAGGGTTGGGTTGGAGTATAGGGAATATGTACTCATAAGGTAGCACCATCTTTATTCATGCTACAACTCTTCTAGTCAGCTGATTGTTTGTCTTCCCACAAGAGTTACCAAAAATATGTTGGTAAACAAATTGTTCTTTTCAAACTAACTCTTAAATGCCCAAAAATTGTGAATAATAACTTATTACAACAGCTGGGAAACCACACTGAGTGACTGATTTCTCTTTGAATTTTAAGGTATAGTTCCCTTAAATTTATGATTTTTTATGAATTTCTTTATTCCTAATTCTTAAATGGGGTTTGTTCTTGACAAGAGAAAAGAAGAGGAAAATTAAGTTAGGTCTAGACAAGAACTAACTTAGGCCAGAATTTGGGTCTTTACACTAATCAAATTTGTCAATTCATACATCTTATGAACCCTCAAAATGTGATGATGCACAAATGAATCATATTGGAAAGCTAAGGTACTTGTCAAAGACTTCTAACTCCTAAATAGAAAGAAACTAATTTAAGAAAAGATTGAAAGAGCCTCTTTTTATGTCAAACAATACTATAATAATCTTAAGTTTATTTCATTAAAATAGGGGAATGACATTTCATTCTTTCACCAATTTAATTAAAATCCAAGAGACCTTTAAACTAAAACATGCAATGGAATAGTAAATAATTGACACAAAACAAATTCAACTTGTCTTTGTAACCTAAAGTATTTCACACCAAAATTTAGCTGACCTTTCATTAATCTTTCAATTAGGTACATAAAGGATTTCGAGATAACTGTTACAAAAAGGAAGTAAACTAGTTCATCTCCTAAAAAATGACAAATGGAAAGGAGCCAATTATCAGTTACAATTTTACATCAAAATATAAAAGGGGCAAGAGAAAGGTCACTTCACCTTCTTTCCCTTTTTTGACTTTTCCTTATTGGCCTTGGTGGTGACAATGATTAGAATAAGCTATTCATATCTATGAACATGAACATTGTTGTATCTCAAGCTACTTGGAGTATTCTTGAGACAGTTCTTTAATTGCATTCAACCACTCTTGTGTTTCCTCCATCACCACATGTATACACCCACAGAGCCACTGGAGATCTAACACTCTATTCTAATGGTTATTAGATTTCTCTATAAGATTATCCAAATAACTAGAGAATTTTTTTACATAACATAAACTCCTACTACTCCTTTCCCTTGTCCAATATTCTTGGAGTTAGTGTATAGGCCTTTTAGAAACTCATAGTTCTTGTCCTATTCCTCTTTAACTTAGCTCTTTGTTTCTTTTAATCCTTTTTCTACCACCAAAATTATTTCAGCTTTGAATTGCAAGCTATGTTGCCATTCAAATAAGGTCTCATCTCCTTTTCGTAGAATCTTTCCTTCTACTACTTCTTTAGTCCTCATATGGATGATCATTTTCAAGAGGGAGATGCAATCCTCACTCTTTGCCTTTTCTATTGATAGAGTAGCTTGATTAGCCAAGATGTTATCCTTTTCCATTTCAAGCCTTAGAACTAGATTACTGATTTCCTCTATGACTACAAGTCTTGTAGACTTGAGCTTTCCACTCCACTCTCTACCAATTTCCCAAAGTTCTTATCTTCTTGTAGGTAGGTGATGATAGTTTGAATGTCTATGCCTATAGAGTCGCTAGTAGGTGACACTCTCAAAATACTTGCTAGAGGGGTAATTAGTTGCCTAATGAAAGAGTTAAGTTTATGGATCTCTACCTTCATTCTAACTTTTATGACCTTGAGATTTTTGAGTTGTCCTTCTATTACTTCATTTTTTGGTTTCCATAGATCCACCTTGGTGTCGTGCCTAACTTCTCCAAGATCTAGAGACTACAATGTGAAGTCATCTATGGTTACGTCTTCAATTCTACCTTCTTTTTTAGGCTTGGCTATCTACATAGTTAGATGCTCAGTATTTGGGTCCCAACCAAGGATGGATAAAGTCTTGTTCTTCTTTACTTTTCTCCATGTCAATCTAGAATGGATGACTAGGGGAAAAGTCTCTTTGTTTGGAGCTCCCTCTTCTTTCCTTTTCTCTTTTCTATCTAAGGTATTCTTAATCCATGACCTAGTATTAATTACCTTAGATTTTTTCCCCTAATGTATCTACTCTAAATGTTTTCCTATTAACAAGAGTCAATACTCTTGAAGCTAAAGAGAAAGGATTCCTTAGAACTAAGGAAATGGGCTTTGGAGCTTTAGACACTTTCTTCACTTCAGATGTTGTCTTTGTTGCTTCATCTAACTCTATAGTTTCACTTTCACTACTCCCATCATTTCCAAGATCCACCACTTGCATTTGGGGACTACTTGGTAGGAGTAATGTGGCACTTATAGATGGGATTCAACTATTATAGGGTGAGAGAGCCACCATGACTATACTATTCTTTAATTTTTTTGCCTTCTTCTTCTTGATCTTTGTCTCCATTCCAATCACTGGCATTGAACCATCATGACAATTTTTATCAAGTTGGATGTTCTTGTCAGGAGGTTTATCACCTCCTCTAATTGGTTGAGAAAGTCCTTAAGTGAAAGGTAAGATTGTACTTGAAGCAGCACTTTGAGAAGATGAAGTTGCTGCTGTATTTGGGGAGGACTGTGTGAACACACCTTTTCTCCTACTTCATCATGTCATGGTCCACTTTACCAACTTTTTGGTCCTCTTGTAGATTCTAGCTATCATTATGTCTAGACCTTCAATAGCATCTTTGAAAGGTTTAGAGCTCATGGGAGTATTCCTCAACTTGGTCAAATAAGTATTGCTATACATATTTTGACTATCATTTTCAATTCTATCTACATCTATTTTTACCTTATACATCCTCACTTGATTAACTATCAATCTTGAGAAGGCTCGATCATGGAACTTGAATTCATCTTTGCAATCAACCCAATAATCTCCAATTGTTATGATATTCTTTATCACACTCCCAATTTCTAGAACATCTCTAGCATACCCATTGGGATCGAACATAAACCTCAGGACTTCATGCATGTCTAGCTTGTATTTCCTTTTGAACTCCTTCATCATGTTCAAGGAAAGCTTTAGTGGATAATATTCACCAATTGGCTAATCTCACTCATCAAGGACCCAAAATTTGGCTTTTTTTTTGCACTTTTTGGGTGGTCATGTCACCTGCACTTTATAAAAATTTAGTCCCATCCTTAGGCCAATTGCCAATAATAATATAGAAGTATTTGTATATTAGTGATGTCTTTGCAAATAGAATTTACTTTTTCTACACAGTAAATTAAATATTTTCACCTATAGTTTCAAAGTCTTTTCTTAATCAATGGTCATATTCACCAATATTTGGTATAAACTAAAGTTAGGTTATAGATTAAGTGTGTAGATTTGAGAATTTTGATGAAACTTCTTATCCTTTCTCACTTTGGTCCATAATAGATTTGGAAGGGGATGTGAATCTTTATATTTGGGAATTTCTTTAAAACTTGCTATCCTATTAAAAATGTAGCCTAAAATAGGATTCAGGCCATTCAATTAGCATCATCCAATGGTTATAAATAATAAGAGTGTTTCCTGTAAACTACCATTCAACAATTTGAATGAAAATTGTAATGATAAAAGGGGGATAAAATTAACTTATGAGTTAGATAATTAATTCGGATTCATATAATAATAATAATATCATGGTTTCTAAGTATGTGTACCTTTGTCCATGATTTTCATCAATAATGAAATATTTTCCAAGATTTTATAGAATTTTCATATTATTGAAAAAAATTGCCAATAAAATTAAATTTTTTCCTACTTAAAAAAAAAATTTGCCAATACAAATTAATTCTTTTTCCCTTAAACTAATGTTTGATTCACCATAATTTTATAATTTTTTCCATAGAGGGGTTTCTTAAAGTTATCCCTAATCATGTTCTCGGCATCTAAATGGGTGTCACAATTGAAAGCTCCAACCCTCATAGATTATTCATATCCCTTCTTCTTCAAGATTCTGCTTAGGACGTTCACTTGCAACGCTTATTGAATAATCTTGACTAGTACTATCATATCAATTGAGTATCTTGGAATCTTCATGGGAAAACCACCAAAAGGTGAAAGATGTAGATAAGAGAAGGATGAGAATTGAATAAAATAACAACCAAATTGATTGATGGTTGCCATGGCTTTGGGAGAGAATCTCCTTTCTGAGCATCCTTGTAGTTCCCTGCAAATTCTCATGGTAAATGTGTCATTCACCTTTACATAATCCACATAACTATTCTACAACTAGAGACATGGGTAGAAATCATAGGTCTTAATATCATCAGGAAAAGTTTCTAACCTTGGAAGGCTAGGCCATAATTGCAAAGAAGCTAGCACGTAAATTAAGAATGAAGAAATGTAGAATGAATTGTAAAACTTGGCTACTTAGAGGGCAATGGAAAGAATCTCACTTACCTCTTGTGCCTAATCAATATATTATGTGTCTAAGCATATAACTTAAACAAAAAGAAATATTTCTCAACAAAATTTAGGGCTTTTACTTCACCTCTCAGTCTGTGCAGAAGAACTAGAATATAAATTATTTCTAGTTTGAGATTTGTCCTGAATAGAGTTTTGGGAACTTTTCTCTTGTCACTTCATGGCATCTGGAACCATGTTCATGTGATTTCCTTCCTCTAGATCATCTTCTTTGCTAAGAATTTGAAGATGGCCCCACCAGTAGTCAAGGAAGAGAACTCCTCTCACTCTGGTATATGAAGACAATTTACTATTGTCTGCCTACCAATTGAAATCAACACAGTGTCATTTGGCAGAACTATTTTGTTGGTTTTTAGATTGTAATGATGAATACATTTGTAAATGAGTTTCAATCTTGGACTACAATAAAAAAGCTAGTGACTTTGACTAAACCACATCATCAAATTTTCTTAGTGATAGGATGAATTCATTTAGATTTCACCCTCCTTTGGAAATTTACCATATCAAAGAAATGGAGGGATGTATCTATGAATTTATGGAATTAAGACATGATTCTAGTCAAACTATCAAAACTTGCGAACTTGGTCACCATAACATATGAATGATATTTTGAATCGAAGGAGTGTATAAGGAAAAAAATACACTAGCCACTAGCTTTCAAACATTTATGTGTATTGATAGAATGAAAAATAAAAGAATCAAGGTAACTCCTTTAATTGCCAATGTATTTTAATATAGGGATTTTAATTCATCTGTTATACTTCAAAATTCACACCACATGAGTGAAATTTAAGGAAATACCTGTTAGGGAGTAAATGTAAAGACTTAATGACTATTTAAAGGTGTTTTCACTATCCCATTGGGCATAACAGTAACTTTCTATCAATCCATTATTTACTTTTTCATTTTCTTTTAAGTTTTGAAAAGTTGTCGCTGGGGTATTTTGTTGATGAAAGTCTGTCGAGTGAGATCCTAACCATATCTTCCTCTTGCAAAGGCCTTTCTCATTCTAAATTCACTCAGACATGTACTAAATCTAGTATGGGGGCCAAATCTACTTGTTGACTTAATTTTTCTTGTACAATCAAAAAAATTTCCTACATGGGATGAAACCCACCAAGGAGAAGGCAATTTTTGCTTCTCTACTAATGATCCTTTATTAGTTGAATCTTTGAAAACTACATTTTTGGCTATTAAGGATGTTTAGTTAAGGTGTATGGATCTACTTGGGTGTCACTTAACTTCTTCTTTTCCATCTTTATCTCTTCTATGAAAAATCATCTTCATGAGTTAGAAACCCACTAGGGAGAAGACAGTTTCAAGTTTTCTACCAATGGTTAGTATTTGAGTGATAACTAATCCAAATCATGATTAGGATTCTTATCTTAAACTCAGACATCAATTTAATTCAAAAATATATCTTCTTTGAATCTTCTAAAGCAAAATGTGCCTCCAAGTGAACTTGCACGAAAACTTTCCTTCATGGGTTGGAAACGCATTGAGGAGAAGGCAAGATGAGATTTTCTGTCAATGCTTATTTTTTAACCATCAATATATCATGAATCAAATAGTGAACATGTTTCATCTATAATGAGTGAAACTTGATCTTTATCATATTGGATCCTAACCTACTCAGTGAAATACAAGACAAAAATAACCACTCACCTAGCAATTGAGAAAGAGAAAACACATTGAGAAAATCTAATAGAGGTCACCTATCCTTTAAGAATTTAGACCTAGATTTAAACATTTAGTGAAGGAGACTGAAGTCATATAAAAATACAAAACTCAACTTTTACCAATAAACTAGAAAAAAAAAGTGGGGTAACAATATGTATACATACATACATATACATATATATCTATGTGTGTGTGTGTGTGTGTGTGTGTGTATTATATTATAACAATTTCAAAAATAATACAATTTGAATTATATCTCATATTTATTTCTTAAACATAATATCTAATACAAAATAAAGACATTATTGAAGCTCGGTAATAGATAGACAAAAGACATTCTAGGGTGCTCTTGTTTCCCTTCAGCTTCCATATTCCACTTAACTTGTTCTTGAAAAGGTTAGTAACATATGCCAAATTTTGGAACTCAAGGAAAATGAAAATGGGAGGGATCAAGGAAGGAGCAATGAGAAAGAAAGGAGGAGTTCAAAATTCAAATTCAAAGGGAAGTGGGAAGGTATAGGATGGAGTTGGATCGTTTGGAAAAGGAAGTCAACAAGGAATGACTGATGGGGATTTTCAACAAGGTTTTGATCTTGATGGTGTCATTGGGCTTAGAGACTAGGGGGGACCCAATCATACTGCCTCTAATTCATTTCAAATGGTCTATGAAAAAAATTGATCAAGTATATTTGGCATCAAAGTGATTGGTAAGTCCATGCTCCCCCCGTGAAAAACATTTTGAATGTTGAGCTAAGTTCTTTTGGGTTAGAGATTTTGGACCAAATCATTGATGCAATGAAAGGTAGGATAATCCCCATAGGAGATGTCCAAACCCCTAGCAAACAACTACACAATGGAAATATAATAATGCAAGATCTAATACCAAATCACAACTCTTTATTCATAGATATAACTAATTAGATGCAATATGCCTAGTTGTAAGGCCTTCTAGGTTAGGGCCAAATACAAACAAAAATTTCAAAATTAGTTTTGTAAGATCCGACAAGATCCACTTACAAACTTGATTCTAGCTAGTCCAAATCCACAATTTTACCCTCAGGTTGACCAAGAAAATCTTGTGGTTCTCAAGCCACAACCCTAGCTCTTCAAAATTTGCATATACACAATCCCCTTAAATTCTCTAAATGAATAAATTCTCAGCTCCTCTAGAGATTCCACAAAACCCTTTAGTTATACCCAAATAAGCCACAAGTCAACCTAGTTCATTACAAACTAAATTAAATCTTTCACATTAAATATATGTTGAGCCACAAGTTGACCACAACAGAAATGAAATATCCATACATAGATTAAATGCAAAAATTTGGCTCATAGAGAACTCATCATGAACAGAACCAAAACCATACTAGCACTTGACATATATAGGAACACTTGACACCAACAAGTTCACTCAATATCCACCAAGAGCTACAATAACTCAACATCCACTAAGAGCTACAGTAACTTAGCATCCACTAGGAGCTATAGTAACTTGGCATCCACTAAGAGTTATAGTAACTCAACACCTACTAGGAGCCATAGTGACTTTGACATGCACTAGGAACTATAGTAACTCGGTCTCCACTAGGAGATACAATAAATTGGAAACCACATGCATTTGGGTCCAACATGTAGGATTGCAAGAAAGCCTAGGATGCTCTTGCATCAATCAAAGATTTGAATAGCTCCTAAATGGATAATATGCTCATTGGGTAGTCCTTGGGAGCCAGAACAAATATTAAGATTATTAGGGCCTTTGTAAAGATAAAATGGGTTCTAAAAGGGCAAGTTGATGTTGTTGTGATGTCCAAAGGAAGTTTTTCTTTTTGTTTCTCATGTTATAAAGATCACAGAAATATTTTTTATAGTGGACCCTTGCTAATTGGGAAGAATACAATGATCCTTCATAAATGGTGACCCAATCTAAGCACTTAGGATGAAATGATAGTTCAAGAACCAATTTGGATGAAACTATAGGGTATGCCCTTGGAATTCTAGGTGGAAGATTTTTTTTGATGCATTGCAAAAACTTTTGGAGAGCTTCTTTCTATGGACCTAGTTATAGTGTCAATGAAATGGCTGACATATGCACAAATTGGTAATTGTGTAATTCAAGATGTGATATGCCTAAATGTATTATGATATAGTCAAAACTAGGGAAATCAGTGCCAAATATTGAACATGAGCCTATCTCGTTTTCATGTTTCCATTGCAAAAAAGTTGGACACTAGGAAGAGAAATACCCTAGCAGAGCTAGTATACCCAAGAAGTTCAAGAAATATTGGGTAAAAAAGGACATCAAGGATTTTGATCCTAAGGGTAATGAGAAGAGTAGTGATGCTAGTAGTAATGATTAGAAGGTGGAGGAGAAATAGAGTGATTCTATTAGTAATGACCAGCATGTGCATGAACTAAGCAAAAATGATAATAATAATCATGACCCACCCTTGATAATAAAAATTTTGGGTTTAGATAGGGAGTATTCTATGAAAACCTCTCAGTTTGTGAAGGATACCTATGATGACGAAGCCTAAAGTAGAATAGTAGATACATTAGGTTATAAAGGAATCTATGGTGTGAGCATTATTGAGAGAGAAATTTAGGTACTAGATGTAAAAATCTTATCACTAGTTTTGAGATGGACTTTTATCATGCCCAAAAGTGTATTGTTCTTGGGGTTGGACTTTCAATGTTCTCTTAGACCATTTCCATGATGTAAATGAAGCCACCCCAAAAGATGGGAATACCAAATCTATATGAGGATAGCACCCCCAAATGGAGGGATTTAAGAGATATTGTTCTAGCCTTACAAGGAAAGGATGAATGTAATGGAAATTATTGGATAGTTGTTGTAGACAAGAAAATAAATTTAAAAATAAGAGAGAAGATAATCAGAAGAGCAACTAGGAGAATGTGGTGGTTGTTAGAAACATCAAAAGTAATAAAACTTGAGATGTTGGTTATACTCATACTACATTGGGAAGGTATTCAAATCGGGAAAAAGGAAAAGGAAAAAAAAAAAAACAACAACAACAACAACTATGGAGGCAAATAGGAATATATTGGATGGTAGTCAAAGAAAAATCCTAGAGTTAGTGTCTTGGCTCAAATTTACCTATTAAACACTACCAAATTTTATTTTATTTTTCTATTTATTATTATTTTTTATTTACCTTGATGCCTTAATTATTTGTTTAGTTTAAAATCTAGTTACTTGTCTTTTCCCAATACTCCAAAATCATCTCACCATCACATTAATATTTAATGAATTATCTATTATATATGTATTCATCATCCAACTTCTCATGATGTAAATGACAATCCATAAGACAATTAATTCCATTATTTACTAAACACAACTTTAATCCTCTAACTTATTCTTATTTTATCTCAAACACTAATATATGTCAAAACAATAATTATTTTTAACAAATAACAAAGGAACTCATTAATACTCTAACCTAATATATGTTCCATATTATTTATCCTCAAATACAATTTAAAATTTGTCAAATTTAAAGTTTATTCACTTTTTTAATCATCCTAGAACTTACCTTAAACTTCATTACATATGCTTCATACCTTATTATTTATTTACTCTACCTTATTTTATTTTTCTAACCCCCTTTTCCCAAATTTTGAGTTCCATGGTACACATGTGATAATGCAATTTCTTATTTTTATTTTTTTTACACATATTGATTTGGGTGACATATGTATCTAAAGTTTTTTTTTTAAACACCTCTAAGCACCCCTTTTAACAACAAACATTCTCCTTTATCCCTCCCAATGCCTGCACTTGCACCAAGGCGTGATCACATTGGAAAAAAATATAATTATAAAAATCTGCATTGAATGGGCTTGGTTGGGCATGAGGACATATACTAAAGGGGTGTTTAAATCATGTCAATATTGCCATTTCTTGTACTTCTCCCCCTAGCAAATGCCTAGGTATTCCAAGTATATTCCCTCCCAATGTAATTCGACCAAGAATGTCATGTTTTCTTTCTTGGAATGTCTTCCCAACATGTGTTGACTTTTCCCTAGGTGTGGGAGAATGGGAAATTGTTTTTTACTTAAGCAAGAGAGTGGTCTTTTCTTTTCACATGGTCCTTGAGTATATTTGTATGTTAGAACCAAGGATTCTATTCTGCCCATTCCATAGACCTAACGTAAATCAAGAGGGAATCACCATGTGGGATCCACGGCCCACTTTGATTCAAGTGTGGCATGTCTAGTCTACACATCATACTAGGGAGAAATAATAACTTGAAAGGGGTAGGATCCTCCAATGGATGGGTTTGACTTTGTTATATGATGTGTGTGTGTGTGTGTGGGTGTATTGCTTGAATTAATTTTAATGTTCTTATGTTTGCTCTATTTTTATAGCATAGGTATTCATATGCATTTATTTATATTTATATTATTATTATTTTATTTTATTTTTTTCCAAAAAGAACAAATTAGGGTGTGGATGTGACTTAGAGGTCACATGATTCCCATTGAGTACCAACCTGTCACTTAAAGTAGGTATTTCTATAAAATGTTTTGCCTAGGGCATTCATTAGTTTCTATATGCTATTTTATTTTTATTGGATAGTCTAGAATCTGGGGAATATTCCCTTAGTATTTTATTGCTTTGTATTAGGGAAGGGATTTATTTTCCTTCCCCATACATTTTCCAGAGAGGAAAATGCATGCCTATAGCAATATATCTCATAGATTGTATTATGTCTTCTCTTACAACAAACTTCATTCTATCCTATCATGGAATTGAATTGATGGTTTACCTACTTAGAATTGCATTAAGCTTGGAAACTAAAATAAATGTTTTCCATGCATGTGACATGAGCTCTCAACATAAAATTTTCTTCCAAATTAATGGGTGCACAAAAGGATTGTAAGCAATCAACTAAGTTTAAATTTATACTATTAAAATCAATGGTTTCACATAATATCTATGGATCATTACTATCAATTAGTCATCTACAAATACCACAAGGAGAAAGATTTCTTGCAAATTTTCCTTGATAACATGACGAATTGAACATGGAAGATTTCTTGTAAATAATAGTCATGTATGCAACTTTATTTGTCTAGATTAGATCATCTCTTATTTACAACACCCAACCTTATCATAACATCCCACTAAATGCTATTCAAGCAAGACAAGTGAATGGATCTTAATGAAAATTTTATCAAAATTTCACAATGAATATTTGTAATTCGCCGCCAAGGGATCCAAAGAATTAACCTAAATTTTTACTAAGTTTGGTAGCATTTTAAAAAAAAAAAACATGAAAGCTAAACCATTTACAACATAGTAGTGAAAGCAATAACATAATTCCACTAAAAGTATACATAAAAATACATAACATGTTTCAATCTTCATGGATCCCTTAATGTTGAATCACATCTAAATCAATTAATATTAATTTCAATCTAATACTACATTTCTGAATGCTCAATCATCCATTGTACATGCCACAAGGTATGAAAAGCTTAAAAGAATATACATATGTGAAATAAAGTACGTCATTCTACTAATTCTAGTCCATGATGCAATAACATAAATGAAACCACATATCAAGCATGATACATCATCATAAAAGATATAAACATCTATCATAAAGATAACCATTTATCACAAACATAATTAACTAAGTGCATAGTTCCTCCCAACCGCAAATAGCATCATTAGACCATCATGGGCCCTAGCCATCCCTTCGTGCATAACATTCTAAATTATCAAAGAGATCATCGATATTAACATAGTAGGAATGTCACTCCTAAATCATACTACATCATATGCAGAAAAGAAATTTAACATGCAAAGTAAAGCATAAGATAACATCATCTAACATATGCAAATCATTAATGTAAGGATACATTTCCACCATCATAATCCATGAACATAATGAAGATAGATGCCAACAATAGAATGCATTAGCCACAGTGTCTCAAATGGATCTCAAATGATAAGAGTGGAAAAGCACTACCACCTGATTGTGTGAGACCTAAATGGTCCACTCCCACCACGTTGAGGAGATAATCTCAAGTCCCAAACAGGTTATCAAATCACATAACACAAATACTCTCTAAGTCCAGGAATCCTAAAAGTATACTAACTCAAAGGTTCCAATCACAAACTGACATCTAATCCTAGAGGCACAACAAAGACATGTAGAAAACTTACTATGAAAGTGAGAAAGTGTCATCGCACAGATCATGCTAGAGTTACCCTGGTAGTCTCATGACTTAATTAATAGAAAATTCACCATAGAACTCCAAGATAAAATATGAAAACCCATCATAGAACAATCCATACAAAATTAGACTAAAGGGTTAAAATCATGAATTACGTCATCTAACACATTCGAAAGGTAAAATATCTTGGATACTTGTCCTACCTCTCTAGGACAAAAGGTTTAAGGGTTTAGGATTTGGACTTGAGAATTTATCTCCCCTCTCTTACCTTTGAGACAATGCGATAGGGTACGCTCATCCTGGAAATTTAGGAAAGTCGATACTCGGTACTTGCAACCTGCATAAAAAACCATGCATGTACATACAATATATATATGCTAAGCTAAATAGGCAATGGAAAAAAGTGGTGCATCATGTAGATCTTGACTAGTAGGTGACTACGACTCCCTTCCTTAACCACATCAAAAATGCCATACATAAGAACAAACATGCACACCATACACATGTAAGTATGGGGCAAGTATCATAATAAAACACATATGATAATAAACCATCTAACTAATCATCATTTATAACTGGAAATAATGTAATAATCCTCATGCATATATGAAATGTAGAGTCTAATTAATCTCATCATACATCAATTGAATCCATAGCACAATATCTGATAGTCTCGAGACAATACTACTAACCATCAACATAAAACTAGTCTAACATAGTCCGACAATAATAGCAACAATGTGTCCAAAAAAAATGTGAACAAGGGCAGGCACTACATCCACCCCCCCTTGAATTAGGCTTACTCTTGGAAGCCTACAAACAAGTAGGGATATAACTCCTATAATCTAGTTACATCCTCCCATGTAGCTGAAGAATCATCAGTAGGGTCCCATTGGACCCTTACTTGCTCTATGGTTCGACCCTTGAGAGTCAACTCCCGCTACTCCAAAATATGAACCAGCTCCAAAGCCAGCTACCTGTCCTCTACCTACAACACATTCCAATCAAGAACATGTACAACATCAAGGATATACTACCTAAGTATTGAAACATTGAGCTAGGTTGGGTAGTAGAGCAAGGTGATAAGCAACTGGGCCAATCCTCTCAAGAATCTCAAATGGTCCCACAAAGCGAGGTGCTAGCTTTGAACCCTTTCCATATCAGATCAAACTCTTCCATAGATGCACTCTCAAGAATACCTTATCTCCCACAGCAAACTGCTTATCTATCCTATGTGCATCAGCATACTTTTTCTGCCTATCTTATGTTGTAGTCAAGTGCTCACAGATATGCACTACCTATTGCTCCATATCACGAAGCATCTCAGGACCCAACAAGATACGATCCTCAAGACTATCCCTACTCAAGGGTGTATGAAAAGGACATCCATATAAAGCCTGAAATGGTGTCATGCCAATAGAACTGTGATACTCATTGTTGTAAGAAAACTTCACTAGGTAGAGATAATCCTCCCAATGTGTCTGCCTATCCATCACATGTATCCTTAACATATCTTCCAAAACATGATTCACCCTCTCTATCTAACCATCTATCTTTAGGTGATATGCCAAACTAAAATTCAATTGTGAACCAAGCTCATGTTGTAGCGATGTCCAGAATGCAGATGTGAATACAGGATCCCTATCAAAAATGATCTTTTGGGGAATACCATGTAATCTCAGAATGTCACACATGAAGACATTAGCTACAGAAGCTTCTATGTAGGAAGACCTAATTGGTGAAAAATGTGCCACCTTAGTCAATCGATCAATAGTGACCATGATAGCATCATGACGATGAACAGTCATAGGTAATCCTATTATGAAGTCCATAAAGATGATGTCTCACTTCCATGAAGGAATGAGATTTAGTTGCAAAAGTCCTACTGGGTGCTGGCTTTCTACATTAACTCTCTAACACTCAAGACACCTAGCCACATAATCTGCAATGTCTTGCTTCATCCTGGACCAATGGAATAAATGTCACAAATCAGCATGCATCTTCTTGACACCTAGATGTGTTGAGTAAGGTGTACGATGGGCCTTTGCTAGAATCAAGGTGCGAAGCTCATCCAATAATGGCACATAAATCCTCCTTGAATGTCTCAAAAGACCATCTGACTCAAGGACATAGCCTGCAAACTTACCCTCCAAAGGTCTTCCTGAATCTATTTCTCTGCACACTTCCTAGTACCAAGAATCTGTAGGAAGTGCCTGAAGAATCTGACTCCTCAAATCAATGCTAAGAGTCATAGATGATATCACATGTCTCCTGCAACTCAAAGCATCTACCACCACATTCTCCTTCCCTTGGATGTACTTTACCTTCACTACTATGTTGTAAATTGTTTAGCTTTCATGTTTTTAAAAAAAAATGCTACCAAACTTAGTAAAACTTTAGGTTAATTCTTTGGATCCCTTGGCGAGGCATTACAATATTGACTTATTAGCAAGGTGTATACCATCCTTAAATTTTCTTACACATTTTCCAAATGATAACAATGATACCAATGTAAATCTACAACTCATACCAATTCTTTCATAAAACATAACACTCCAAATGATCATTACATTACAATGAAACATATATGTACAGCATTCACAATACATATTTCCACCTACTCACATAGTAAAAAAAAACACCCTTTTACATCACATAGAAGCAACACAAGAGACTCTCAAAATCATGTACATTGAGATAACATAAACATTGAGCTATCTTTCACATTTGGATCCTCTCCATTGACAAGAGTGGAGCCTCAATACTTCATGGCATGTAGCTTCAAAAACCTTCACATAACACACACAAATAGGAACCATGGAGGCTCACCTCCCAACCTAGGCTTCTATGAAGCCACCCACCGAGCAGGGGAAACAAGAACCAAATAGGTTCCATACATACTTCACCAAACTTTGAATGAAAAACACAACACAAAACACAATCAACATCCTCCCATGGCTTGCGCAATGATTCTCCATTGGAATCATAAAATGTTGGGTGAAGGTGGGCTCTTCAAAGAGTAGAAATTATAACAACATAAATAAAATATTGCTTATACATTTTGCCTCACAAGGCCACCATAACATAAACAACATATTGCCATTGCATTTTCCTCTCAAGGCCTTCAAAACAAATCATCTCCTCATCATTCACCAAAACCTCCTTGTACCTCCCAAAACAACAAGATTCATGGCCTTAATGGAGCCCATACTCCATGATCATAACAAACCCTCATCATGAGGTAATCTTTCTCAACTATAATGTCGAGCCTAACTTATGCCCTTCACCCAAGGCTTCTCTTCCCTCCCAAGGGTGAGTGAAGCCTTCACACCCATAATCACAATCAACACTTACATTCAAACAAGAAACAAAAACAACAATATAAAAATATATTAAAAAATAAAATAAATGAAGAACAAGAAAAGAAAAACCAAGTAAAAATCTCCAAGAGTACAAGACACATTCACCTCTCCAAAACACAATGACAAAGCTCATAACACAAGATTCACAATGAAAAACATACTCCATTGATAACTCTTCACACTTGCAGATCTTCTTAACCATGCTAAAAAAAGAAATAAAAGAACATGTTTGAGTCACCAACCTTGCTCCAAGCTAGGGTAAGGATGGTTGTAGTAGAGCTCCCTTAATCTCCCTCCAAAACTTAGTTGTCTCTAAAGTTAGAGAGTGGGTGAACAACCCACTAACTTGTCACCCCTCCCCTAAAAAGACTCTCCACTAATCCTTTTTAGTAGGAACATCAAGCCTAACTTTTCTTATATTTTTGTTCTGCCAAAATAAGAAAGTTGACCAAGTGGGGTTGTGAGGGTACTATCATGGAAAAGCTCAAATTTTCGAATTGGTTCAAGATGGCTTTGTTTAAGGGATTCCCTAGACTAGGAAAACACTAAAATAATTGAATTTAGACCCCTAAAATTCTATACTACCATTTGGGTTGCCTTTTAACAATAAAATAACACTTTAGGATCCCATTTAGGCCCCCTAAACTCCATATCAACTTTGAATTCGAAATTCAACATGATGGTGACCCATCCTAACACTCTCTCCCAAATGGGTGTACTTAAGCATTAATTGAAAGGAAGGAAAAGGACCAAGGTTAAGTGACCTTGTGACCAACACACTAGGTGACATGTCATCAACACATAGACTATAAAAGTGTCAAGTGACACATAAAGATACATTACATTTTCCTTGACCTACCCTTCATGCATCAAGGTTATGATTAAACATATCCACAAGAAAGTAACCATACAATTACGAAGAAAAATACTTTCACAATGAGGCTTTTGAATCTTCCAAAGATTTGCCTTGGTTAAACTGTGTTCATAGGGTTTGGAACTTGTTTCCCAAAAGAATTTCCATGGTTCCTCTTCCTACACATTAAACTCAAGCATCAGTAGTCCAAGGGGTCATATAACATATATAAAGTAAACAAATATAGTGATATCCATAATTCAAGTAAATTATCCTTTCTATTTATTTCCATTCAAATCATCCAAGATATTAGAATATCAAATCTTCATGCCATAAATCATCAAATTAACATATTTTGCATTTAAAATAATATCCAAAATCAAATTATCATCTATCTATGTGTCATAAATCATCATGATCATTTTTCTACATATCATTATCATTTACCTCCTAAGGCATCATAAGCATATTAACATTTATCAATAATCAAATTAACATTTAACATCGCATCAAAATCTAATAGTATCATATCGTAAAATTGCATCCCTATGTTTCAAATCATTTCTTACACAATAATAGGGTCTAAGTGCATATAATAATGTAAACACTATTGTAGTATCAAGATGCGTAAGTAAAGCAATCCACTATCCATCTAAGTCTCAAATAACTATTAAAATATCAAGGTCTTGAATGTAAATAAAATACCCGTGCTATGATGGGTCAGGGTGAGGCCTCGCACAAGGTTTTCAAACAATTCATCTCCATATAATATTCAAAACATTGCAATATCAAGATATGTGTATCAACATTTATCTCTCAAAATTTCCATTCTAACACTATTACAATACTTGTCTATCATAACCATGAATCACTGAGGTTATATGTATTACATCATTAAAACAATAAATGAGTCCTAGTATATGTCTTAAGTGGAGGACACTAATATGGAAGCATGTAACTAGTATCTTTTCAATCAAATAAAACATAACAACCTTCCTAGAAACACCCCTTTAGAATGTTCCAAAATTGTGTCATCATGATTTAAAAACAAACTATGAATGAAACCATTTATGTTTTGTTGTTGTTATAATCTATATCCATTGTTATTTCTTAGGAGAGAAAATGTTAATACATCTTTCCTAATTTGGCTAGTGAATCATTCTACAAATCTCTTGATCACGTCCCTAGCTAGAACATCTAGAGTTTCATTTTCATTTGATCTTACCTATTCATCTTAATGTTATGGAATGTATATTACACTTATAATAACCAAAATCCACTCTAGTCTCTAATAGGATCTCCTAAATCATTATTAGTAACAACAATGTCAATCATAACCTAATTAACTCCTAATCGTGTTTATTTCATCAAGACCTATAATAGGGTACTAGTGTGGGCCTTACATCCTCCCCCCCTAGCTATCGACTTCCTCTTGGAAGTCTTCTATAAATGGGGTCACATCCCTCACATGTAGGCTTAAGTTGCTTCGACATAATTATTCCACTTAGGCCTTGCCTTAAGATCAGTTCATATTCCTAGCAATTATAATTGAAATATAGACTTATAAAATATTGCCCCATAGCTTGGAGAGAAATAATTCTTCTCATCATTGGTTTATCTAGGTATCATCCCAAGTTAGGGTTCCTACCAATACCTAATATAATTATATATGTGCTAACCTCTTTCCAGAAGTATAGGATGATTGTTGTTTATATATAGGATGTTCAAGCTTATTGCATTACTCCCAATCTCTTGGTAGTTGATAAAGATTTATCATGAATAGTGTATTCCATAGCTATTGCTGAGATTATACCTCTTATATTATACCATAGCTTGCATACTTACTCAATATCCCTTATCTCACTTGGTTACTCTATATTCTAATACGTTATGTCCTATTTGATAACCATTTATTTACCAAAGTTTTCATATTCTTCATTAGTCCTTACTGACTAACTTTACTCCTTATTAGTTTTGAATCTTTCATTATCTCAACACTGACTAATTTTACGATAATAGTCGAAGATTAGCTTATCGGTGGAGGTTTGATATCTTTTATTAAAACCCCAAGAATTCATTTCTTCTAATTTAATATCCAGATCTACTTACAAGTCCTCATTCATAGACACTTAGTGGTTACTATATCCCTTTTGGTTAAATTTAATTTTAGCAACTTGGCCATTTTAACTATTGGTTGGTATACTTATCATTTATTAGATCAAAAATTATATTGCATATTCTACTACTTTTGATTCAGATAGTCTTATCACATACAACCCCCTTAACTAGAATCCTTATCATGGCATGAAATTGTGACATAATCATTCAAGGGTTAAAGTATTTCCATGTTTATAGGGTTGAATGAAATCATATCTTATGGTGAATGAAAGGGTGATATTTTAATTTCCTCATTATGGTTATCAATAATTCTCCCTAATATGAGCGACTTATAAATCATAATATAACATACTTACAGAAAAATGCCTCATAAAATAACAAAATAAAATCACAAATTAAACATTAGTGTGGCTACTATGGTAAATCCTTCGCTAAACAAGTCATGTCCCAAGACTAAGGGGACCATATCAAGAAAATTTTCCACAAAATTACCAAGATTTACAAAAATAAAAAACAACAATTCATAACAATTCAATTTCTCAAAAACATTGCGGTTGTACCAAGTGTCTTCCTGATGGAAAGAAGAGGAATGGTTATCCTATAGTTACATTGTAAATCAATGGTTCAAAAAATTTGATTTATTTTTTTATCCTTCCTAAGAATAGGTTATCTGAGTGATCTACACCCTTATTGCTTATGGTTTGTCAAGTGTTTGAAATCCATTCTTCAATTGCTTATGTTACTTATCTACCTACCCATTACTTGAAATAATTCTCAGATGGGGTCTAGAGCCATAGTGTCCACCCAAATTACACTGGTCACCCTTAGATAAGCATGAGATTATGATTCATGTCACTTACTTTTAAATATAATAAGTCATTGTTAGAAGGATCGCTGGTGGTATTGCTTATACTCTTGTCAAATCTTCCTTCAGACATCATTTGGTGTATTGATAACTTCTTATAAGGATTCTACCATTGGACGTCATGATAAACTGGAATTCCTTAAGGTATTCATTGATATAATGCAAACTATTTAGTCTTCGTGAAGCTTTTGTTACTTTGAGCTATAGTGCAACTGAGCTGGAAGTCGATGCCCGTGTTGCAGTTCTTCACTGAGTTGCAAGATGTAGTTGAACAATAACAATGTTGAGCAAAATTTGGTTTGTAAGTTCCATTCATGTACATTGAAAGATATTAATGTTTTCACAGATTACCCTAGCTGACAAGTGTATATAGTTTTGTTTCCCATCCAATATGATGGTGTCACAAGTGGTGAAGGGTTTCCTTTCACTGCAAAAATATATATTATAGTGAATTCAATGTACCATGTTATACCCAACATTGTCTGTCCCAATGTGTATTGTTCCTTCTACTATTTTCATGTTGTTTCCTTATTGTCCCCCCTGTAGGTTAAATAGGAGACTTATCTTTATTAGGCATCACTTCCAATGGGATTCTTCATGTGTGATTTCTATCACTTAAACTATAGGGTTCACATCAAGATGATCAAGGCGTAAGATATTACTTTATTGTATAACATGTTAATCCTTGCACTGTTATACTACATCATGGGGGTTTCCTATTGCAATTCTATTAGTTTTCATTCTTATCATTCTGGTTTACCCTAATAAAGAGCATTTTTCCCCAAAGGACCAAAGTCCACATTTTGCAAGGGTTTTCAAGTTCTTACCAATACCTTAACATCATCAAGATGAGTTATCCCTTTTAGTCCTAAATGTTAGTATGGTTTAGAAAGAAACATTTTCACATGTGTTGAGATCTAGAATCATTAAGTCTCACATCTATCGAGAGGGGGTTACATAGAGATCCCTTTAAATTTGAACTTCCACAAGGTCAAGATAATATCCTATCATATCTTAATCCCTAATAGTTTTAATTGTTACCATGACTAATTAGTGTTATCCGTTTAGGGTGTTAAATTTCATTGCCAAATGCATAATAATATTATTACGAGTCAATATCCTAGGAGGCCTATGGTATTATGATATTACGATGACTTACAATTGTATATTCATTTTTGGGCTCATTAATGCCCAGTGTTGTGTAACCCTACTCTGATACCAAAATTTCATGCCTCAAATTTACTAGTTAAACATGACCAATTTTTTTAATTTTATTTTTCTATTTATTATCATTTTTTATTTACCCTGATGCCTTAATTATTTGTTTAGTTTAAAATATATTTACTTGTCTTTTCCCAATACTCCAAAATTGTCTCACCATCACATTAATATTTAATGAATTATCTATTATATATGTATTCATCATCCAACTTCTCATGATGTAAATGACAATCCATAAGACAATTAATTCCATTATTTACTAAACACAACTTTAATCCTCTAACTTATTCTTATTTTATCTCAACCACTAATATATGTCATTAACAAATAACTAAAGAACTCATTGATATTCTAACCTAATATATGTTCCATATTATTTATCCTCAAATACAATTTAAAATTTGTCAACTTTAAAGTTTATTCACTTTTGTAATCATCCTAGAACTTACCTTAAACTTCATTACATATGCTTCATACCCTATTATTTATTTACTTTACCTTATTTTATTTTTCTAACCCCCTTTTCCAAAATTTTGAGTTCCATGGTACACACGTGATAATGCAATTTCTTTTTTTCCTTTTTTTACACATATTGATTTGGGCGACATATGTATCTAAAGTTTTTTTTTAAATACTTTTAAGAACCCCTTTTAACAACACACATTCGCCTTTATCCCTCCCAACCCTTGCACTTCCACCAAGGCATGATCACATTGAAAAAAAATGTAATTATAAAAATCTGCATTGAATGAGCTTGGTTGGGCATGAGGATATATACTAAAGGGGTGTCTAAATCATGTCTGTATTGCCATTTCTTGTACTTCTCCCCCTAACAAACGCCTAGGTATTCCAAGTATATTCTCTCCCAATGTAATTCGACCAATAATGTCATGTTTTCTTACTTGGAACATCTTCCCAGTATGTGTTGACTTTTCCCTAGGTGTGGGAGATTAGGAAATTGTTTTTTACTTAAACAAGAGAGTGGTCTTTTCTTTTCACATGGTACTTGAGTATATTTGTATGTCAGAACCAAGGATTCTATTATGTCTATTCCATAGACATAGCATAAATCAAGAGGGAATCACCATGTGGGGTCCATGGCCCAGTCTAATTCAAGTGTGGCATGTCTAGTCTGCACATCATACTAGGGAGAAATAACAAATAGAAAGGGGTAGGATCCTCCAATGGATGGGTTTGACTTGGTTTTATTATATATATATATATATATATATATATATATATATATATATATAATTTTTATTTTTATTTTTTATTTTTTTTGATGTAGCTTAAATTAATTTTATTGTTATTATGTTTGCTCTATTTTTCTAGCATAGGTACTCATATGCATTTATTTATATTATTATTATTTTATTTTTTTCAAAGAAAACAAATTAGGGTGTGGATGTGACTTAGAGGTCACATGATTCCTATTGAGTACCAACCTATCACTTAAAGTAGGCATTGCTATGAAATGTTTTTCTTAGGGCATTCATTAGTTTCTATATGCTATTTTATTTTTATTGGATAGTGTAGAATCTGGGGAATATTCCTTTAGTATTTTATTGCTCTGTATTAGGGAAGGGATTTATTTTCCTTCCCCATACATTTTCCAGAGAGGAAAATGCATGCCTATAGAAATATATCTCATAGATTGTATTATGTATTCTCTTACAACAAACTTCATTCTATCCTATCATGGAATTGAATGGATGGTTTACCTACTTAGAATTGCATTAAGCTTGGAAACTAAAATAAATATTTTCCATCCATGTGACATGAGCTCTCAACATAAAATTTTCTTCCAAATTAATGGGTGCACAAAAGGATTTTAAGCAATCAACTAAGTTTAAATTTATACTATTAAAATCAATGGTTTCACATAATGTCTATGGATTATTACTATCAATTAGTCATCTACAAATACCACAAGGAGAAAGATTTCTTGCAAATTTTCCTTGATAACATGACGAATTGAACATGGAAGAATTCTTGTAAGTAACATTTATGTATGCAACTTTATTTGTCTAGATTAGATCATCTCTTATTTATATTACTCAACCTTAACATAACATCCCACTAAATGATATTCAAGCAAGACATGTGAATGGATCTTAATGCAAATTTTATCAAAATTTCACAATGATTATTTTCTTATTAGCAAGGTGTATACCATCCTTAACTTTTTTTACACATTTTCCAAATGATAACAATGATACCAATGTAAATTTGCAACTCATACCAATGCTTTCATAACACATAAAACTCCTAATGATCATTACTTTACAATGAACATATATTTACAACATTCACAATACATCCTTCCACCTACTCACATAGTAACAAAACACACCCTTTTACATCACATAGAAGCAACACAAGAGACCCTTAAAATCATGCAGATTGAGATAACATAAACATTAAGCTATCTTTCACATTTGGATCCTTGCCATTGACAAGGGTGGAGCCTCAATACTTCATGGCATGTAGCTTCACAAACCTGCACATAACACACACAAATAGGAACCATGGAGGCTCACCTCCCAACCTTGGCTTCTATGAAGCCACCCACTGAGCAAGGGAAACAAGAACCAAATAGGTTACATACATACTTCACCAAACTTTGAATGAAAAATACAACAGAAAACACAATCAACACCCTCCCATGGCTTGCACAATGATTCTCCATTAGAATCATAAAACTTTGGGTGAAGGTGGGCTATTCAAAGAGGAGAAATTATAACAACATAAATAACATATTGCCAATGCATTTTGCCTCTCAAGGCCACCATAACATAAACAACATATTGCCATTGCATTTTCCTCTCAAGGCCTTCAAAACAAATCATCTCCTCCTCATTCACCAAAACCTCCTTGTACCTCCCAAAACAACAAGATACATGGCTTTAATGGAGCCCATACTCCATGATAATAGCAAACCCTCATCATGAGGTAATCTTTCTCAACTACAATGTCAAGCCCAACTTATGCCCTTCACCCAAGGCTTCTCTTCCCTCCCAAGGGTGAGTGAAGCCTTCATGCCCATAATCACAATCAACACTTACATTCAAACAAGAAACAACAAAAATTAAAAATTAAAAATTTATAAAAAAAAAAAAAAGAAACGAAGAACAAGCAAAGCAAAACCAAGGAAAAATCTCCAAGAGCACAAGACACATTCACCCCTCCACAACACAATGACAAAGCTCATAACACAAGATTCACAATACAAAACATAATCCATTGATAACTCTTCACACTTACATATCTTCTTAACCATGCCAAAAAAAAGAAATAAAAGAACATGTTTGAGTCACCAACCTTGGTCCAAGCTAGGGTAAGGATGGTTGTAGTAGAGCTTCCTTAATCTCCCTCCAAAATGTAGTTGTCTCTCAAGTTAGAGAGTGGGTAAACAACCCACTAACTTGTCACCCCTCCCCTAAAAAGACTCTCCACTAACCCTTTTTAGTGGGAACATCAAGCCTCCCTTTTCTTACATTGTTGTTCCACCAAAATAAGAAAGTTGACCAAGTGGGGTTGTGAGGGTACTATCATGGAAAAACTCAAATTTTCGAATTGGTTCAAGATAGCTTTGTTTAAGGGTTTCCCTAGGCTAGGAAAGCACAAAATTAATTAAATTTAGGGCCCTAAAATTCTATACTACCATTTGGGTGGCTTGTTAATAGTAAAATAACACTTTAGGATCCCATTTAGGCCCCTTAAACTCCATATCAAGTTTGAATTCGAAATTCAACATGATGGTGACCCATCCTAACACTCTCTCCCAAATGGGTACACTTAAGCATTAATTGAAAGGAAGGAAAGGGACCAAGGTTAAGTGACCTTGTGACCAACACTCTAGGTGACATGTCATCAACACATAGACTATACAAGTGTCAAGTGACACATAAAGATACATTACATTTTCCTTGGCATGCCCGTCATGCATCTAGGTTATGATTAAACATATCCACAAGAAAGAAACCATACAATTAGGAAGAAAAATACTTTCACGATGAGGCTTTTGAATCTTCCAAAGATTTTCCTTGGTTAAATTGTGTTCACAGGGTTTGGAACTTGTTTCCCCAAAGAATTTCCATGGTTCCTCTTCCTGCACATTAAAGTCAAGCATCAGTGTCCAAGGGGTCATATAACATATATAACGTAAATAAATATAGTAATATCAATATTTCAAGTAAATTATCATTTCTATTTATTTCCATTCAAATCATCCAAGATATTAGAATATCAAATCTTCATGCCATAAATCATCAAATTAACATCTTCTGCATTTAGAATAATATCCAAAATCAAATTATCATCTATCTATGTCATAAATCATCATGATCATTTTTCTACATATCATAATCATTTACCTCCTAAGGCATCATAAGCATATTAACATTTATCCATAATAAAATTAACATTTAACATCAAATCAAAATCTAATAGTAACATATCATAAAATTGCATCCCTACGTTTCCAATCATTTCTTACACGATAATAAGGTCTAAGTGCATATAATAATGTAAACACTACTGTAGTATCAAGATGTGTAAATAAAGCAATCCACTATCCATCTAAGTCTCAAATGATTATTAAAATATCAAGGTCTTGAATGTAAATAAAATACCCATGCTATGATGGATCACGGTGAGGCCTCACACAAGGTTTTTAAACAAGTCATCTCCATTTAATATTCAAAATGTTGCAATATCAAGATATGTGTATCAACATTTATCTCTTGAAATTTCCATTCTAACATTATTACAATACTTTTCTATCATAACCATGAATCACTGAGGTCATATATGTTACATTATTAAAACAATAAATGGGTCCTAGTATATGTCTTAAGTGGAGGTCACTAATATGGAAACATGTAACTAGTATCTTTTCAGTCAAATACAACATAAAAACATTCCTAGAAATACCCCTTTAGAATGTTCAAAAATTGTGTCATCATGATTTAAAAACAAACTACGAATGCAACCATTTATGTTTTTTTGTTGTTATAATCTACATCCATTGTTATTGCTTAGGAGAGAAAATGTTAATACATCTTTCCTAATTTGGCTAGTGAATCATTCTACAAATCTCTTGATCGCGTCCCTAGCTAGAACATCTAGAGTTTCATTTTCATGTGATCTTATCTATTAATCTTAATGTTATGGAATAGATATTACACTTATAATAATTAAATTCTAGTCTAGTCTCTAATATGATCTCCTAAATCATTATTAGTAACAACAATGTCAATCATAACCTAATTAACTCCTAATAATGTTTATTTCATCAAGATCTATAATAGGGTACTAGTATGGGCCTTATAGTTAGGATCATTCCAAAAGTAATGAAGATCATATCATGGAATGTAAGAGGGTTGAATAACCCTCACAAGAAAGATATGTTTTTTTCCTCAAGAGTTGAAGATGCCCAAAGATAAACTTGAGAATATGAGTTTTTTTAGTAATGGTAAAACCATAGGGGTTGATGTTGGTGGGACTTCTATAGGTATAGCTATGATTTGGAATTTTGGTAATATCAAAGGGGATACTATATCATAGAGTAATAATATGGTGAATGTCAGATGTTGGAATACCAAGGATGGTACTTCTTGGGTCCAAACTAATGTCTATGCTCCTAATACAAAGTGGTGAAGAAAAGCTAATTTGGGCTGAAATATATAAATAAAGGAGGGACATTTTTGATGAGGGATGGGTTATTATGAGTTACATAAATATTCCTTTGAAAGAAAATGAGAAGATGGGAGGAAGCTAGCCTAATCTGGACAACAAAATTGATCTCACTGAATTTATTAATGAGCATCAACTTCATGATATTGATTTACAAGGAATAAACTACACTTGGACTAATAGAAGACCATGAAATGATATTATAAAAGTTAGACTTGATAAGGCCCTAATAAGCAATGCTTGGTTTCAAAATTATGCTTTCTTTTTATTAGCTTTTGTGAGAGTAGGGTTTCATTATTATCCTTTTTCTCTTTTAGCTGATCTTATTTCTATAGAAAGGAATTTTCCCTTTCATTTTGAAAAAATGTGGACCATAAATTCTAGCTTGGAAAATATTATAAAGGAATGGTGGATGATTAAGGTTAAGGGGACAACAATGTTTAAATTTGTGAAGAAGTTTAGGAGTGCTAAAGACAACATTAAAAGATGGAATAAATAAACTTTTAGTAACATCTTTGATTGCAAAAGGAAGATTTTGGAGAAGCTAAAAGAGATACAAGATGGTATCCAAATGAATGGGTATGAGAATGTGTCTAAGGAGGAGGAGGACATGAAATTGGTGGACTTACATGACATTATCACTAAAGAACAAATTTTTTTGGAGACAATGCTCGAGAAAGATTTTTTTAAAAGAAGGGGATAGAGATACGAAGTACTTTCACATGACTACTATGAAACATAGAATGGCTAACCAAATTTCTAGACTAAAGGTGGTTAAGGTTATTACTAAGGAAGAAGAAGACTTCAAAGATGAAGCTATTAGGTATTTTAGTGAGTTATTGAAAAAGGATATCCATCTTGATAGGGATAAGTAGAAAGATTTCCTAGAGTGTCATTCCTAATATCTTGGATAAAGCTTAGATTAGAGCCCTTACTTCTATTCCTTCCAAGGAATAAATTCAGAAGGTTGTCTTTTCTATTGAGGGGGGCAAGGCATCAAGCTCAGATGGATTTCCTTTTCTTTTCTTTCATACCTACTAGCATATTCAGGACCATGTAATTAATAGTGCCAAGGAGTTCTTTGATTTTAGGAAACTTATGAAAGAGTTGAATTGCACTTTCATTGCTTTGATACCCAAAAATAAAGGGGTTAATAGTTTGGATCAATTCAAACCTATAAGTATATGTAACCCTTTTTATAAGATTATTTCTAAAGTTCTTACTTTAAGGATTTTGTCTCTTCTCCCTTCTTTGATCTTGAGACAAAAAAAAGACTTTGTGCCAAGTAGACAAATCCTAGATGCTATTATTTTTGTTGAGGTAATCCACTCTTTAACAAAATCTAAAAAGGAAGGGTTCCTAATGAAATTAGACTTATCTAAAGCCTATGATAGAGTGGACTGGGACATTCTGGTATTACACCTACAAGCTTTTGGTTTCAATAGCAGATTCTTGGATCTCATATATATTTTGATCTCTTTTGCCACTTTGTTTGTGTTGGTTAATGGGTCCCTAACTCCTTTCTTTTGAGCCTCTCATAGTTTAAGACAAGGTGAACCTTTATCTCCTATTCTATTTATCTTAATGGCAAAATGCTTGGTAGATTCATTGATAAAATGGTTCAAAAAGGTGACTTTGTTAGTCTTAGACCCTCATCTAAGGATCAAATTTGTTCTCATGAGCAATTTTTTGATAATTCTATTGTGATGGGAGAAGCTAGGATGAAAAATGATAGAAATATTAGGAAGGCTCTTGATAAGTATGAGGATGCTACTGCTCAACTTATTAATTGGTTTAAAACATTTAAATACTTAATAAATGTTAATGAGAATAGGAAAGAAAAGATCAAGAGAATTATGGGTTGTGAAGTTGGCAATCTCCTAGGGTCTTATGTTGGTCTACCCCTTTGCCTTGATCTCCTTGATTCCTTTTGGAGATCCTTCATCGATAAAATTTATAATAATCTTGTCGTGTGGAAAGGATCTCTCGTTAGCTAGGCTAGTAAGAATATTCTATTAAAAAATACTATTCAAAATATCCCTCTATATGCTCTCAATGTCCTTAAGATTCCTAGGAAATATGTTGATATTATTGAGAGAATCCAAAAAAAATCCTATGGACAAGCATAAAAAAAAAGAAAATATTGGCTTTCATTGCCATGGAGAAGGTTTGCAAGCCTATTAGAAAAGGGGGTTTGGGGCTGAGAAGAATTAGTACTATGAATGATTAGTTACTAACTAAACTTATTTGGAGAATTTCTAATGGTGATAGAGAATAGAAGAATATTTGGAATAACAAATATAATATGGATAATGGGAATCTTCACCATTTTTTTAGCAATGACAATGCTCAAGGTGGATCCATTATTAAGAAAAATGCTCATAAAAATAAATAGATGGTTAATAAGGGGGTGAAATGAAAAGTGGGCAATGGTAAGACTATCCAATTCTGGGATGGTTTCTGGGTGTTGGATCACCCTCTTAGTTATGATCCACACTAGAATGGCTATATGATGTAGTGCAAGATGGCTTTTGGTTGTAAGGAAACTTAGGTGCGGAAACAACTTCCTACACTAATCCCTTAAGGAAAGTATTGTGCAAATTCTTTCAAATCCTTACAATTTCAGATTTGATATAATGTAAAAAATATTATTGCAATCAGCCATGAATATAGAAAATAGATAGAGAAATAATAACATATAAACACAAAAATATGCCAATGGGAATTTTTTTTTAGTAAAACAGCCCCGCCCCTCCAAAACTTGCACAATGTATCATCTTCAACACAAAGGTTACAACACACTTGCAGTGCAAGCTCTTTCGGGACATGGAAGACTTATCTAGTAGCAACCAAAAATACACTACTCACACACTCACAAAACTATCTATGGCCCTCAAAGTGCTTATATAATGCACTTTCCATTTTTTAGGGCATCTTCCAAAGATAACTCTTACACATCATAGGAATCTATCATAACCATTTTAGTCATGATTTCCTTGCACAAAATTAAATCTTCCAAAAATAGTTCTTACATGTCATAAGAATCTGTCATAACTATTTTAGTCATGACCTCCTTAAACATAATTAAATATTCCAAAGATAGCTCTTATGTGTCATAGGAATCCGTCATAGGAATCTATCATAGGAATTTGTCATAGGAATCCATCATAGGAATCCATCACAATTCAAGATGCTGACACATGTAAGTGGAGTGACACATCAACATGCCAACTAGACATGTACACTCACACTTAATTATATTATTTTGCAAAAAATGCATTTACAAAACAAATAATAAGAATAGGAATTATCCAAGGTTGAGACACCTTATTCCTAACATTCTCCAACTTTTTGAACACCTTGTAAGAGCAAAAACAACATAACAAGAACTAATTGCTATAAGTTGAAAGGCCCATAGGCTCTGAACACCATCTAAACTTCTATGTGCCCATTGGTTTTGTCAATGCATCTACAACATTCTTTATAGTATCTACCTTCTCCAAATTTACCGTTCCATCTTCCACCATATCTCCCACAAAGTGAAACTACACATAATGTGCTTCATTCTAGCATGGAAAGTTGGGTTCTTTGCAAGGAAAATAACACTCTAATTGTCACAACAAATAGTAATATGTCCTACATCAACACCAGCATTAGAAAAGAATCTCCTAATCCAAATGGATTCCTTACAAGCACGAGTAGCATCCATGTACTCAGCTTCTATAGTGGACAAAGAAACCACAAGTTGTCACTTACTCATCCAATAAATTGCACCACCAAACATAGTGAACACATAAGCATTGGTGGATCTCTTGCTATCAATATCACCTGCCCAATCTAAATCCACAGACCCACAAATACAAACTAAATGCTAAGCTCTAGAAGAGTTACCATGATAAAAAATGGAGTAATCTTATGTACCCCTCAAATATCTGAATACTCACTTAACTGCACCCCAATGTACTTGTTTGGAATTAACCATAAATTGGCTCAAAACTCACACTACTTGGGAAATGTTTGGTCTAGTATAGACCATAGCATACATAAGACTATCAACTACACTAGCATAAGGTACTCTACTCATGTCTTCCACCTCACTAGTAGATTTTGGACAATCATCTATAGATAACTTTGTTCCCATAGAAATAGGAACACATAATGGTCTACAATCTACCATGTTGAACTTTTCCAACGTAGAATTCACATACTCACTCTGACTCAACCAAAGTTTTCTGCTAGACCTATCTGTACTAATTTCCATACCCAAGATGTACCTTGTTGCTCCAAGATCTTTTATCTCAAACTATGTTGACAACTAACATTTAAAATCAGAAATCATACTCTTACCCTTCCCAAATAGCAATATGTCATCAACATATAATGCAACAATAAGAAGGCAATCATTTTCAACTCTGAAGTAAACATAATGATCTGATTTCAATCTTATATTTCCAAATGACAAAAAAGGCATCAAACTTAAGGTACCACATCCTAGGATATTGTTTCAAACCATACAAAGACTTCTTTAATCTGCAAACCAGAGATTATTTACCTTTAACAATATAGTGCTCAGGGGTTGACATAAAAATCTCTTTCTCAAAATCACCATGAAGGAAACTTGAAAGTTATCTTCACATCCATCTGTTCTATCTCTAAATCATATGATGTAGCAAGAGATAACAAAAATCTAATGGATATCAACTTTGCAATAGGAGATAATATTTCACCATAATTTATTCCCTCTACCAGTGACTACCCCTTCACAACTAATCTAGCTTTGTACGTTTCAACACTGCCATCTACAAAAAAATTCTTCTTGAACATCCATTTGCTACCAACAAGTTTCCATCCTTTAGGAAAAGGTACAAGGTCCCAAGTTTTTTTTTATCAAATGAAGCTATCTCATCATCCATGGACTCAATCCAAGAACCTGCATCTTTCATATCCAAAGCCTCTTTAACAGATCTAGGCTCATCAATGTTAGTAATCAAAGAAAAGGCACAAACAAAATCTAACATAGAATAACCAAACCTTTCTGGTTGCTTCCTTACTCTCATGGATCTCCTCAAGGGCCAAGGTTGAGGTTTTTCTTCCTCTTCTTCTAAACTGTTAGAGCTACTAGAGCTCTCCTCATCACTAGATCTGACATGGTCTTTCTATTCAGTCTTCTCACAGGTAGGAGGCAACTAAACAATATCTTCCTTTTCTTTTTCATCTAGTTGTAGGACAATAGGAGATGTTAGCTCTCAAAAAATAACATTTATGCTATACAACACCTTGCTAGTCATAGGGTCCCAAAGCTTGTATCCTTTCATACCAACACTGTATCCAATAAAAATACAATTGACAACTTTATTTTCCAACTTAGATCTTTTCTCCTTTAGAACATGTGCATAAGATTCACAACCAAAAACATGAAGATATCTAATTGAAGGCTTCTTACCAAACCACACCTCCATGGGTATCTTACCAACAAGAGCTGATGTAAGAGATTTGTTAGCCATGTAGCAAGAAATGGCCACAGCTTTAGCCCAAAACTTTTGTTCAAGACCAAATCCACTAAGCATACTCCTAGCCTTCTCCATTAGTGTTCTATTCATTATTTCTGCAACTCCATTTTGTTGTGGTATATAAGGAATTTTCTTATGCCTTTCAATACCTCATTCTTTATAGAACTATTCAAACTCTACTGAGAAAAAATCACCACCATTGCTAGTTATCACACACTTAATCTTATTACTATTATGATTCTCTACAAGGGCTTTAAATTCCTTGAATTGACTAAAGACTTGTGTCTTACTTTTTAGCAAATAAATCCATGTCCTTATACTATAATCATCTATGAAAGATACAAAAAATACAGACTTAGAGATTGAAGGAACTTTTACAAGACCAAATACATCATAATGAATAAGATCCAAAACATCAGAAGATTTGTGAGAACTAGATTAAAACTGAACACATTTTTTTTTACCATAGAAATAATGTTCACAGAAGTCGAACTTGAGATTACAATCATTTAACCCCTCAAAGAGGTTCTTGTTCTTTAAGGTTTTGAGAACCTTCTCACCAATATGGCCAAATATCATATGCCACAACATTGTCTTTTCTGAATGAAGCTTTCCTTCCAATGTGTTTGTACCCTTAGGTACACATGTTGCACTGCCATTGGAACTAATAACCAAAGTCTTCTTTAGTACTCATTCAGATGGTGGGGATGAAATGATAGATGCTCTCTTCTTTGAAATAGAAGAACTATTGCACTAAGAAATGCATACATCAAGCTAAAATAGAGTACTTCTCCTAGTACCCTTAGCAAGCACCATAGCTCCTCTCATCATCTTGCATCCATCTTTAGAAAAAAAAAACTTAGGCACCTACATCATTCAACATACTTATAGATGATAGGTTTCATGCCAAACTAGGGATGTGCATTACCCCATTGATCCCCTATACTCATCCATCAGGGAATCTGATAGTAGCATGTTCTCATCCAACTATCTTTAGGTGAGAATCATCACTCAAGTACACCTTTCCACCATCAAAAACTTCATACTTTGAGAACTAGCTTCGATGAGAGGTCATGTGGAAAGAAGAACCCAAGTCTATTAACCACACATCATCATATGCATGTGTTGCCAAGGCTACAATGAAAGCATCACCATCTTCTTGATATTTTGTATGAATTTGAGGCCTTCTTCTTCTTTGACTCTTTACATTCTTTATGGAAGTTCCTAGTCTTATCACAATTCCAATATTTTGCCTTGGACTTTCTAAGAATATTTGATTTTCCATGGCATTTGGATCTACCCTTTCCAGACTTCTTGTCATTTTTCTTGCCTTAGTTGTTGGATCTACCGTGAACAACAAGAGCTTCCTTAGCTAAATATGATAACCTCCTCCTTGTCTCCTTAGATAATATCAAAGACACCACATCATCAATTCTAAAAGTGACTAAAATAATTCCAAGAGCCATCACAAGATGGTCCCATGAATTCAGTAAGGAACATAACAGGGTCATACATCGATTCTCCTCCTCTATCTTGACACTAGATGATGTCAACTATCCAATCAATAAATTAAAACCATTTAGATAATCTATAATAGATCCTCCTTCCTCCATTCTTAGAAAATATAGCTTCTTCCTCAAGAACAACTTGTTCACTAGAGATTTGGCTTGATACATAGACCCAATCCATGTCCACAAACTATTTGTGGTCTTCTCATCAAGAACATTCAGGAGAATTAAATCTAGATAGAGTTTAGTAAGACCCTTAGCTTTCCAATCCTTGAGATCCCAATCTACTTGAGATATTATTGTAGGTCTCACATCAAGTGAAGTCACCTCCCATAGATCATGATCTTCAAGGAAGTCTTCCATCTTGAGTTTCCACAACTCAAAATTATTGCCATTAAATTTCTCCACCTCCATTTTTCTATATGATGAACTAGCCATCTCAATCTATGAATAAGATTTAGAATTCTCTACAAAAAACTCCCACTCAAACTTGAGATTAGCTCAAAAAACCCTACGCAACAACTAGGATCAAAAGTTGATCAAATTCTAATACCACTTGTAAGAAAACTCAGGTGCAGAAACAACTTCTTACACTAATAATTTAAGGAAAGTATTATGCAAATTCTTTCAAATCCTTATAATTTCAGATTCAATATTATGTAAACAATAATATTGTAGTCAACCATGAATATAGAAAATAGATAGAGAAATGATAACACATAAACACAAAGATATGTTGGTGGGGGGAAAAAAATTAGTAAAACAACCCCACCCCTCCAAAACTTGCACAATGTATTATCTTCAACACAAAGGATACATCACACTTGCAATGCAAGCTCTTTTAGGACATGGAAGACTTATCAAGTAGAAACTAACAATACACTACTCACACACTCACACAACTATCTATGGCCCACAAAGTGCTTATATAATGTGCTTTCCATTTTTTAGGGCATCTTCCAAAGATAACTCTTATGTGTCATAGGAATCTGTCATAACCATTTACATCATGATTTACTTACAATTAAATCTTCCAAAAATATTTCTTACATGTCATAGGAATCTATCATAACTTTTTTAGTCATGATCTCCTCACACACAATTAAATATTCCAAAGATAGCTCGTATGCATCATAGGAATCCATCATAGGAATCTGTCATAGGAATCCGTCATAGGAATCCATCATAGGAATTCATCATAATTCAAGATACCAACACATGCAAGTGGAGTGACACATCAACATGCCAACAAGACATGTACACTCATGCTTAATTACATTATTTGCAAAAAACACATTTACAAAAAAAAAAATAAGAATACGAATTATCCAAGGTTGAGACACCTTATTCCTAACATTGGTACTTAAGTTGTTTATTGTTGGGAAGATAGTAAATGGGTGCACTTTTCTAAGGTGGATTTATCTCTCAAGGATTTGAACATAATGTTGAATGTTGTCTTTTTAATTGAAGAGGAGGATTCTCTCATTTGGAAGCTTAATCCTCCTCCATATGTGTGTAAGACAAAGTGAGAAAGTGTGTGTATGTTAATATGATTAGTCTATTAATCCTCTACTAGGTTGTGAGAAATGTGAATGATACTATGATTGTTATAAAAAAAATAGTGGGACCATCCAAAGGGGAACAAAAAGTGATCAACAATTGATGAATCCAAAAAGCCTCCTAGCTAGAAGAAATAAATTCTTGATACTCAAACTTATTAGATGAGAATGCAATAAAAAGCTTCTTCTTGAAAGATCATGCAATGGGACCAAAATCAAGAAAAATAACATAAAGCTAGAAGTAGATTTCCAATCATCAACATCACTTACCTATCATGATTCAATGAAGTGACTAAATCTATAATATCTTGATGATTAATGAATTCCATAATGACATGTTCCTTGAATATACCTCAAGTTACACAAGTGGTAAGTTTGATCATTTGTATCACAAGAGAAATGAGAGACTAGAACAAGCATAGAAAATATCTAGATGAGTGTGTGTTAGGCACAAAAAATGCCAAGAAAATACCCATATAATGTAGTAGCAGTTGTAGAGAACAATAATTATAAGTAACCCAACACCTAACTAAAATGATGTGGAGGAGATTTGAGAATTAAGCATCTTGATTCTCTAAAGAATATCTTTAGAGAATACTTATGATGAAAAAAAAAATATTATCCAAAAATTGAGCAACCAAAAGACCAATAAAATGAAGTAGAAAACCAAGAACTTTCATGTAAATTACTCCATCAATGTTCTTTGAAGATTATAAATCATGGAGGAAAAATTGCTTGCAATAATCAAATCATCCATGTAAAATAGAAGTATCAAAAGAGCACATTTATTAAATATAAATTGTGGGATCATAATTATAATTTGAAAAATCAAAGAACAACATAAAAATGTTCCCCTTCTCATGTTGATGTTGACATTTTAAAAAAAAGCATAAAATAAAAAATGAAGCTTGTAAACAATTACATGTTCCCACACAGATCCCTATGGCTAATCCATTTATATCTCCTCATGAATATCACATTAATAAAGAAGGCATGCTTCATAGCCATTTGATAAACTAGCCATCCATATTAGAATACAAGTCAAAATACAAGAGGAAAAAAATTCATCTTGGAGGGAAACACAAGGAAACTAAATCATGCATTCCATTACGGAGAGCCCCAAAAATACAACAAAAATTATTGAATAATACTAAAAATAATATTTACATTATGTCTACTAATGAATAAGGTTTTAGATGAATCTCATTAACTAGGATTGGAAGAAATTCAATATCTAACCAAGATGGAAAGCATTGATCTCCTTCCAATTTTTGATGACATGTGGATCACTCTAGATAACATTAACTTTGTCATGCCTTCATTCTTAAGATATTGTTGCATATTATTCAATACCATATCTTTCATCTTGGAACACCTCATTGAGAGTTTCCTTTTTGAAATTCCTCTTGATTTGTGTTTTTTGAATCTCAAGGGTCAACAAAGTCTTGTTCTTGGCATCATGACATCACTTTTAAATAACTCCACATTTTGAGCTAACTTAACATATGAAAACTCTAGTTAAATAGAAGTTTGCATTTCTTCCCTTCAATAAACCAACAAGAAAAATAATTTTAAATAGCTCTCTTGGGTGTGATTATGTTATTCAAAAGAAGTATCTTTAACTTATTATACCAATATGTCTAGCTATCTTTTACGGTCCTTTTTGTTACTCTAATGAGGTTATCAAGTATATAACACATTTTAACTATATTGGCATTGATTCAGATGCCACCAATAAATCAAGTAGTTGATTAGAAAATGTAGAATAATTAAGATTAAATTATTTATTTGGTGAATTAAAAAGAGTTCAACATGCTCCAAATATGCAACATTAATCACACAATTACTCATATGCATACAAATTATTTTTCTCTCTGTGTGTGTAAATATATATGTGTATATATACATACATATATACATACATGCATGCATGCATACATGCATACATATATGCACACACACACACACACACACACACACACACACACACACACACATATGTAGCTTTTGGATTTTTCCATCAACATTTTGAATCGCACTTTGTGATCCATTATCAAGATGCAAATGAGTGCCAAGAGGTGAAGAATGTGAATTATAAGCATTATTTTATCTGCAATCTCATTTTTTGTCTTATTTTGATGATGAATCAATGAGTGTGATCTAAAACATTGATGAAAAAAATTCACATGAACAATTTCAAAATCTATTTATATCACTTTTATATTTTAGAAATCTAATACCTTTGATTAAAATAATATTGTGAAATGTTAATAGAATTATTGCTTTGATTATTTAAAAAACAATTCTAACTCACACTCTCAAAAGAGCAACAATATCATGTTTATAATCAATAACACAACCCCTTATTATTATTATTATATCTTTCAAAAATAATATAGATTCATTGCTTAGACATAATATCTAAAGAGATTAATGGAGCTCAGTAATATATAGATGAAAGACATAGTAACTCAAAAGTCTCATAGAGGAACATTAACTAAATACTTAACTCACCTTGAGACCCAAGCTATTAGAACCATTTTCCCATCCATCCTATCATCATTAATCCTCTATTCATAGGAATGGTTGATCCTTTTAGCCTCTAGGATCTCATCTCACTCAAGAGATACAATTGTTAAAGGAGTAGCTACAAAAGGAACATCTACATCATATACAATACAATATCTCCATAAGTAGCAACAAGACCATTGAGTAGGTGGGTAGCCTTGTTTTATTTCAGTTCTTTGTATTAAATTAAATGCCCTTTTTTTGACATCTTTCATAGTTTTGATGTCCTTTGCTACCCAAGATTTAGCTTAAGAACATTGAATCTAAGATATTGGTCTTCCCTTATGAATGAGTTTCCACCACATAGACTATTCTCCTCAAATATTATTACTATGGGAACCTATTTTATTGAAGAATATATGTGTGCTAATCATGTTCTCAACCCTTTCCAAAAATATTTGAATACTTTGGATCCTTGTAAAAATTAGGTCAATACCACCTAATCAAACACATCTTGTCTAAAAGCCCATGGAGCTAAGAAAATGGCTTAAACATCATCTTTTTCAAAAAAAATTAATAAAATAAATATTTTTAAAAATTTATTGATTAATATAAACTAGGGTAGTTGAAAAATGCATTGAGTTATACTTTCTACATATATTTCATTTTATTTTCTAACCATAGTAGGGGTTAGTTGGTTTGATTTTAATTGAACTCTACCATAACTTTAACCATTACAACAAAAATTCCTATGCTCAATTCATCACTAATCATAAATCTATGTTTGGATTGTAATCGCAGTAACATCCTACATATAATAAAAATAAAATATTTATAAAATATCAACTTGTAGGTTTTAGGAATAAAAATATACAAAGAAAACTTAAGAAGGTATTATTTTTAATATTTGTTCTTATCACAATGTATTAAATCTGAAAAGATAAATGGTAAATTTTATAGGATCTATTTGCTTTGTATCTCCCTTCACATCTTAAAATTCTCTCTCTCTCTCTCTCTCTCTCTCTCTCTCTCTCTCTCTCTTTGAGTGTGCATGTGTGTGTGCGTGTGTATGTGTGTGTGTCTCCAACTCTATTTGTAGATATATTTATGATCATGATCATCATATAGTCATGTTTAAATTTTACAATAATAACAATAATTAAATTACATGCAACTTGAAACAACTTATACTACATTTTTTTCATAACCTTTCATAGATGTTGTATATGGTTGCATGAACTATTGATTATTGCAATGTTGGTTTTCTCATCCCATCTAACATTTTAGATCCAATAAATGAAGTATCCCTTAATCATTTATTAGAAATTTGTAGGCTAATTACACTTTTATATAATGCATATAAATATAATTATTTGTTATTGAGAATTAAAATTTATTCAGGAAAAAAAGGAAAAAAAAAAGATATAGAAAATTAATGATATAACTATTAACAATAACACATGTTGATTTTAAAGCTCATTAATATGTAGAAAAAAGATTCAGTAATAGAAATGATCAAACTTGTTTGCATTCTCCTTCCTAGTCCTTACATATTATGAACATGAGACATCGTATTGTAAAAACCAAGATGTGACTTGTGAAATATTACTTTACAAATCTAATATTAGATTATTTATTAAGTTTTAAAAAATGAAATTATTAAAACTTAAATTTGTTAATTTAAATTATAATCTTCAAAATCAATATATATTAATTTAGATATTTTAGATATATTTATTTAAAGATAAAGTAGAGCTATTTTATTTATTGGATCAGTACATTTGTTTATTTTTCTTTTCTTTTTTCTTTTTCTATAATACTTTTCTTATTTGTAAAATAAATAAATGAGAAAAATGTTAGACAACTGGGGGAGGCAGTAAGTCAGTTATCCTTAGGCTCCTATTACCAATTTTTAGTAACTTAAATTTCCAATAGACAAATTCAGTAACTAGATCCAAACTTCACAATAATATCCAATTCAATAGTCACCAATAAGTTGTTAACTTTTACTAAGTATCAGAGTAATTAACTATTAACTATAGAATTCATGCACCAAGTTATAATGATAAATAGTAAACATCAAGTAAACATGAAATAACATGGAACACAATCATCCGCACATTTTGACATAATGGTTTTTAACCATGTCAAGAAAAAAAACTACCTGGGACCAATAACCCATAATTTTCACTCTTCTAAAGAAAGAACAATTAGGAACCAACCCTATTAAAAGTTACATGCACAATGTTAAATGTGACCTTGTTAGAGGATTTACACCAAATATCATCTAGACCTTACCAATCCTCGATTGAGTAACCTGATCTAAAGGACTTAAAAATATTTAATGAAATGTCACCTCAAAAAGGATTTACAAATAAGATTGGTTAAGTCCACTTGGTTAAGATATTTCTGCTACAATTGTTAGAGAGTAATAGTGAAATGATTTGAAAAATGATGCAACAACCTTTGTAATTCAATATCTCCTTCTCACTCATCCTTTGTCCCTATTTATTCCTCTTTGGTTGATCCACTCACACACATCAAATTTTCACTTCACTTGCTTGATCTTGCAATATAGTTCTACTTGGTATCCTCTTTTGTATTCACCTTCACAAATGACTTTGATCAACATTTGTAAACACATTCTTTATTCCTTAAATAGATAGATTATTGCTGCTTAATCATAGTCTCCAATGTTTTGTCACTTAACCATAACCATTTAATCATCTTTCAACTTAGACACATTGAGTCTAGACACTTGGCAACATGATTTATCTGCAAACTTTGAATACTAACTAAAAAAGTAGTTGCAATAGTCAGCTCCTTAATCCCACCATTTTCTATGAACTCTGTAACTAAAATTACCCATAATTTTTCATGCTCTCAGTTTTGCCACATGGCTAAGGTTTCAAAAGGATGGAGATGAAGAAGATTATTAAAGGAAATTATGAGAAATCTTCAAACTATGTACACTATGTGTGAAAAGAATAGCTGAAGAAAAATGTGTGGAGGATCTGTTGAACTTCTTACTAAAAACTATGAAACTCCCCAAAAAGAAGAAGTTTCAATACAAAAAAGTATTACTATAATATCTCAAAGAATTGTGTACTCATTTTTGCCTACTTTCTCTAATGTGAGTGGTGTTATTTATGTAGGCTCAAGCTCAAGTGTGAAAGAAGTGAATGAAAATAAGGTGGAAGGGAGGAAGAGGAAAAACAAGTACATAGGAATAAGCTAGAATACATGGGGTAAATAGGTCACTGAGATTAGGATCCTCCCAATAGTAGTAGAGTTTCGCTTGGGACATTTAGTACCCCATAAGAGATTGGATGAGCTTATAATGATGCTACGAGGAAGATCAAAGGTAAAAAAGCAAAGGTTAACTTTGTTGAAGAAACACCAAGTTCTACTAGTAAGTTGCAGGTACAAACTATGAACAATTCATAGTTGTTCATCAATATATTGCTGAAAATAAATTAATACAAGTATGAGAATGTGTTTCAATCATTGTTTTGTCACTAATGTCAAAAATGCTACTTGTTGGTAAGACAATTTCTTAAATGATTTGAGTACTATCATTTGTTTGATTGATAAGGAGGTTTTGACAAATGAGTTAACAATAGCACCTAGAGGAAAGGTTGAGTTATGGTATGAAAAAGGAGTACACATATCAGTTAATATACTGATGTTATAGTGCATTGATTATCTACTTAAGGTTGCAAAGGATAGATACACTAATTAAATTCAAAAGAATGAGTAAAATAAATTACATCTACTAAGCTTAAGAATCTGCACAATAGGTGTCAAGCAATGTTAGGGCAAGTCAAGTAAAAAATTAATTGGAGCCAAGCAAAGTCAAATTTCAATGTATGCTAAGTGATACAATGTTAGATAAGTAAAGTTTAGTTGATGTTGAGCACCAGTAAACTTTAGTTTGTGCCCACTAATTTGATAGTGGATGTTGAGCATTAGAAGCAAGTTAATGTCAAGTGTTAGCATTATGAGAAAGATCATGAATTTGATGAGCCTGAACTAATAAGTTTGATTTCTTGGATTATGTGAACCATGTGGAAGATAAGCTTGATGAGTTGGTGGCATAGAATTCAAGACAAACCATTTTGTGATGAAATCAAAGAGGATTGAAGGAGGAGTTTCTAGAAGGGAATAAAATGAAAAGATGGGTAGATTCATTGAATCCTACCTAATCATACCTAACCCTCAAATGCATGATAGAGTTTGAACAACAAAAGATCTTAACATTTTATATAGAGATGGCTGGTCAGAAGTAAAGGTTCTCATGTGCGAGAACTTGAGGAAGACAAGGATTCTAGGTTATTGTTTCATTCAATGACCAAAGAAAAAAGACTGCTATTGGCAAGAAAAACAAGAAGGCTTAAGGGTATGGATTCTTGAAGGGTGAACAAGTTCTTAGAGCTAAAGTGTGTGAAAGCCAAGCAAAATTGAGGACTAAAATAGAGATCTGTAATCAAAAAAGTGAGTTATAAGTTGTTATCAAATCAATCCTTACTGTTACTTTCTAATCATTGTACCAGTCTAGGGTAAATCCTTTAGATTAAGGTTGACCTAATAGTCATATTTAAATCCTTTTAACCAGGTGGCATTCCAAGTGAATGATTTAAATTCCTCTAACAAGGCTCACTCCTAATAGGGTGATTGAAATCCTCTAACCAAGTCACATTTAACAATGTGTATTGTAACCTTTAATAGAGTTGGCCTTTCACAAGGCATCACTTCAAAAGAGTGAGAATGAGTAGCATGTTATTGGTGGGTTTTTTCCAAATTGGGTTTCCACATAAAATTATTGTATCAAATGTGTTATTGAATTTTTTATATTTCATTCTTACATTTCTACAAAGTTAATTTGATAGTAGCCTAGAAGTTTAAGTGATTGTATGATCTAATGGATGCATGCATGATGAGTATGTCTTATAGATATGAGTTCACTAAGTTGTGAAAAAAATTATTTGTACATCTAGACCTTGCATAATGGATTCACCCCACACTCCCCCCGCTCAATTATTCTAAAGAGTTCTAACAATTAGTATTAGAGACATATGCTTAAGAGGACTAGTTTGAAGGTACTAGAAGAAAAAGATCAAGATGTAAAAAATAGAGGTACCCAATCTTAATAGAGATAACTTTCCTACATGAAAAATTATAATAAAGCTACACCTAGGAGGTCTTGGAGAACATGCACAATCTACCATCACCATAGAGCATATTGATCATGTTGGAGCCCTAACTAGTGAAGATCTGAAAAAGAAAAAAGAATACAACCAAGCAAAGTTGGAGATTTCCTCTACCCTAAGTTATGTCGAGTTCGATGATATCAAGGGTTGTGACAGTACAAAGAAAATGTGAGATGCTCTTCATACCATTTATGGAAGAGACAAAAATGTTCTAAGAGCCAAATCTGAAATTCTTAGAGGTAAATTCAATGATATGAGAATGCAAGAAGGTGAGAATGTTGCTCAATATTGATCTAGGATAAAGTGTGTTGTTAATGTAATAAGAGGAGCTACTAGTAAGATAGGGATGAAACTATACTAAGAAAAAATTTGAGAACATGGCTACCTATTTATGCTATTAGAGTTTCTGTAATACAAGAACTAAGATGTATACTAGGTTCTAATCTGACTCTTAAAGGTCTAGTAGGTAGGCTCACTACTTTTAAGCTATCTAATTTTGATAACTTCAAATCTAACAATGTTGAATTTGCTTTCAAAGCTAAGCTATCATTGAAGGAACTTAATGAGAAGAAGAAGAAAAAGGTAAAATATGTTTCCAGTGTTAGTGATACATATGAGGAGAATGTAGAAAAACTTGAAGCACTACTGGCAAGGAGATTCATAGAGGTAAAGGAAAATTCAAAGGTAAGTTACCAATTATGTGTTTCAATTGTAATGAAGTTGGTCATATTGTTGCTAGATGTCCAGAGAAGAAGAATTATAGAGGTGGAGACAAGTACAATAGTAGAAGAGATGAAGACAACAAAGATTACAAAGACAAAGGAAAGATGTCTTGCTACATTGTTGAAGAGGAAACTAAAGATGGATCTGACGATCATGATGATGAAGTGGTTTATGTTACAATGAAGGATGATACTAATGAGAATGACACAATTGCACTAGTGTCTTGTGTAAACAAGAATGACAGATGGATCATTGATAGTGGGTGTTCACATCACATTACTAGATATAAAAGTAAGTTCATTACCTTGAATTATTATCATGGAAATAGTGTAAGGTTTGGTAATGATGCACCCTATTTGATAAAATAAAAAGGTTCTATAAAACTTGTAGAAAATTTTTTATGTGACAATGCTTATTATGTTCAAGGAATTAACTATAATTTGTTGAGTGTGTCACAACTGAATATTTTAGGCTATAAGGTTGAGTTTGAGAACAAGATTGCTAAGATATATGACACTAATGGAAAACTAAATGGAAAAGGTGATAAAACTAGAGATAACCTCTTCTATCTTGATATGAATGATGATACTTGTCTAATTGTAGAATGTGATGATGTGTGGTTATGGAACAAGAGGTTATTTCATATTAATTTTGATAACTTGGTTAGTATCAATAACATCAGAAGAGTAAGAGGTTTTCCTAAGCTGAAGAAACATGACAATATAATTTGCAAACAATGTCAGTTAGGTAAGATGACTAAGTCTAGTTTTTAGATTAAGACTCATACCTCTGAAAGAATTTTGGACATTGTTCATACTAACTTGTGTTGACCAATTGATGTGCAAAACTATAAAGATGATAAGTACATTATAGTGTTTATTGATGACTATTCTAAGATGATGACTGTTATGTTTCTGAAATAGAAATATGATGCTTTCCAAATGTTTAAGTGGTACTTAGCAAGAGTTGAGAAGGAAACAATTAAAAGCTTGAAATGTTTAAGATCTGATAGAGGATGAGAATTTACATCAAATGAATTTGAGATGTTTTGTAATAATAGAGGAATCAAAAGATAGATATATGCCCCTAGGACCCCTCCACAAAATAGAATTGTTGAAAGGAGGAATAGATCTATAATGAACTGTGCTAGGACACTCATGATGGAGAAGAATGTTGCTTCGAAATATTGGAGAGAAGTTGTAAGTATAGTTGTCTATACCTTGAATCATGTGAAAGTCAAGAAAGGTACTCATTCAATACCTTTTGAACTATAGTATGGATACTCACCTAATGTAAAATATTTTAAGGTATTTGGAAGCAAGTGTTACATTCTCAAAGATTTAGAAATGGTAAACTAGATGCAAAAAGTGAAGAAGGTATATTCCTTGGCTATTCTACAAGAAGTAAAGCTTATAAGTGTTTGAATACTAACACTAACAAAGTTGTGGAAAGTGAAAATGTGAAATTTGATCAATATACAAAAGTACATGAGGCAAAACCTATGAAGGAACCAGAGGAATACAAATAATTTGTGCACTTTAATGAAGGTATGCCTACTAATGAAGATGTTGTAAATCAAGTTGCAAATCAACATCAAGTTTTAGTGACTGTCGAGTCACATACTATGAATGTTGAGTTGCATAGTGATTTAGAAGTTGAAATATTGAATGAGGAAAATAGTGTAGAACCAATATTGTCAAAGTATGTCAAGATACATCACCCTGCAACACAAATCATTAGAGATAAAGATGCAAGACTAATGACAAGGAACAAGTTGAGACTTGATACATGTTTTCTTAGCATGCATGTTCCTAAAATAGTGAAAGATGCTTTAGAAGATGTGAACTAGAGTAAAGCTATGAAAGAAGAGATTGAACATATTGAGAAAAATAAGACCTTTACTCTAGGTCCTAGACCAAAAGATAAAAATGTGATTGGCACCAAGTACGTGTACAAAAATAAGTTCGATAAAAATGGTCAAGTCACAAGAAATAAGGTAAGATTAGTTTGCAAAGGATATGCACAAGAAGAAGGGATAGACGATGGAGAAACATTCACTCCTATTGCAATATTGGAAGGAGTGAGAACTCTACTTGCTTACTTTGCATACGAAAGTTTCAAAGTTGATCAAGCGGATGTTAAATTTGTATTTCTGAATGGCATATTGGAAGAAGAGGTTTATATAGAACAACTGGAAGGATTTTTGGGTGCTAACAAAAAAAACATGGTGTGTAGAACACACAAAGCTTTATATGGTTTGAAGCAAGCACCAAGAACATGGTATGAGAGGCTTCATAATTACCTTGTAAGGGTTGAATTTGAGAAGACTGATGATAACAACAATCTGTACTTGAAGATAGAAAAAGGAAAAGGTATTTTACTATCTAAATTTTTTGTTGATGATATCATACTTGGAGGTCAAGATACTTTATGTAAAACTTTTTCTAATGAAATAAAGAAAGAATTTGAGATGTCTATGTTTAGAGAGATCAAGTTCTTTGTGGGTTTGTAAGTACATTAGATGAAATATGGAATATACATCACTAAGTCAAAATATGTAAAGGAGATACTGAAAACTTTTGGATTGGAAGATTCCAAGATAGTAAGCACACCTATGGTGATATGACATAAATTGTCAAATAATGATGATTTAATTGGGGTAAATCAAACATTGCATAGGTCTATGATTGGAAAATTACAATATGTAGTACATAGAAGATTTGATATTGCATTATCTATTGGGATAGTTGCAAGATTCTCTACTAATCCTAGGAAGAATTATTTGATGACTATTAAGAGAATAATGAGATGTTTGAAAGGAACATAAGACTATGGTCTATACTACAAGAAAAATAAAAAAATTGAGTTGAAAGCCTACACTGATGTTGATTGGGCTGGAAATATTGATGACCAAAAGAGAATTAGTGGAGGAAAAATTTTCTTAGGAAAAATGTTTGTTACATGGACTAGTAAGAAAGAAAGTTGTATATCTCAATCTACTGCTGAAGCTGAATACGTTGTTGCTACAGTAAATTGTACAAACATTCTATGGATCAAACAACTACTCAAAGGTATGAAGGAGGAAATTACAAAACCTGTGATACTTTATTGTGATAACACAAGTGTTATAACTATGTCATAGAATCATGTGGTGCATACAAAGACTAAGCACATTGGAATCAAGTATCATTACTTGAAAGACTTGGTTTAAGATAAAGAGGTGAAGATGGAATATGTTAATACAAAAGAGAAAATTATTGATATCTTCACAAAAGTATTACTTGAGGATGCTCATGAGTATCTAAGAGGTAAACTAGGAGTGATACCCCTATCCAAGGTTATTTAAGAAGCATGAGAAGTGCCCTACATTAAACAAGATGATTAACATATGTTACACATTGATGCATTGGATCTTACTTTAGGAGCTACCCAAAGTAATCAAAGAGTTGGAGTTACAAATCAATCACAAGCTAGGTGATAGAGAGAGAAACTAAAAATTTTCATATCAGCACATTAAGATGACAAGTCTTTAGCATTGTTGTCAAAGAGGGATATTATATTTAGTAAATAGAATTACAAGGAACATGGAATATCTACTCAAATAGAGATAGTGTACCTAATGGTTATATCTACCTAGTAAGAGGGAGATATTGTTGAGGGAGGTATAAGAAGTGATCTAGAGGGAGTGATAAGGATGAGTTGATTATCTGTTGATCATAATAGAATTTTGTAACCTATATAGAAGATGAAATTTTTTGATAGAGGGAGAGATTTCAATACAAGGAATTATTTTCTTTTTGGTATTATTATTGGTTGTACTGGTTGAACTGGTTGAACTAGTTTGCCATCAATGTTAAAGAGGGGGATTGTTGAAAATAGATTGATACAAGTATGAGAATGTGTTTTAATCATTTTTTTTATCACTGATGTCAAATCTACTACTTGTTGGTAAGACAATTACTTAAATTATTTGAGTACTATCATTTGTTTGATTGATGAGGAGGTTTTTATCAAACGAGTTAACCATAGCACCTAGAGGAAAGGTTGAGTTATGGTATGAAAAAGGAGTACAAAGATTAGTTAAGATAGTGATGTTATAGTCCATTAATTATCTACTTAAGGTTGCAAATGATGGATACACTAATTAAGTTTAGGAGAACAAGTAAAATGAATTAAGTTTGCTAAGCTTAACAATTTGCATAGTAGCTGTTGAGCAATATTAGTGCAAACCAAGTAGAAAATCAGTTGGAGTTTAGCAAAGTCAAATTTTAGTGTATGTTGAGTGATACAGTGTTAGCTAAGTAAAGTTTAGTTGATGCTGAGCACCAATAAACTTTAGTTCATGCCAAGTGATTTGATAGTGGATTTTGAGCAATGAAGTATGTGTTGAGCATCAGAAGAAATTTAATGCTGAGTGTCAACATTATGAGAAAGATCATGATTTGATGAATCTGAGCCAACAAGTTTGATTTCTTAGATTGTGTTAACCATGTGTAAGATAAGCTTGATGAGCTAGTGGCACAGACCTCAAATGAATGATTTTGTGACAAATTCAAAGAGGATTGAAGGAGAAGTTTCTAGAAGGAAATAAAATGAAAATATGGGTAGATTCATTGAATCCTACCTAATCCTACCTAAACCTAAAATGGAAAATAGAGGTTGAATGCAAAAATATCTTAACTTTCTATTTATAGAGATGGTTGATTAGAAGAAAAGGTTTTCATGTATGAGAACCCAAGGAAGACAAGGAGTCTAGGGTACTACTTCATTCAGTGACCAAAGAAAAAAGACTACTATTGGTATGAAAACAAAGAAGGTTTAAGGGTATAGATGCTTGAAGGGTGAACAAGCTATTAGAGTTGAAGTGTGTTGAAGCCAAGCAAAATGGAGGACTAAAATTTGTAATCTGAAAAGTGAGTTGTAAGTTGTTATCAAATCAAGCTTTATTGTTACTTTCTAATCGTTGTACCAATCTAGGGTAAATCCTTTGGATTAAGGTTGACCTAACAGTAATTTGTAAATTCTCTAACTAGGTGACATTCCAAGTGAATGATCTAAAGTCCTCTAACAAGGTTCACTCTTAACAAGGTGATTGAAATCCTCTAACCAAGTCACATTTAACAGTGTGCATTGTAATCTTTAACAAGGTTGGCCTTTCACACGGCATCACTTTAGAAGAATGAGAATGAGTAGTATCACTAGTAAATTTGAACTCAATTTTTGACAAATATTGGTCAAAATTTTGATGCAATTTGGTCAAAATTTTGACCAATACATTTGTCAAAAAATTTTAATTTTTGCTAGGTCTGATTTTTCAGTGTTGGTTGAAATTTTCACCAATGTTTGGTCAATTTTTTTTTGAATTGGTGGAAATTTTGACCAATTCTTGGTAGAAAACTACTAAGAATTGGTTGAAATTTCCACCAATGTTTGGTCAAAATTTGTTTATAATTGGTGGAAATTTTGACCAAGTCTTGGTAGAAAACCATCAAGAATTGGTCAAAATTTTCACCAATGTTTGGTCAATTTTTTTTTTAATAATTGGTGGAAATTTCGACCAAGTCTTGGTAGAAAACTATTAAGAATTGGTCAAAATTTTCACCAATGTTTGGTCAAAAAAAAAAATTATGTTGTCTCAAGCAATTGTTTCTTATCCAAGCCATTTAATTTGCAACCTTTTAAATCTCTGCAAAGATAAAGTTGGAGCAAGAGAATTTTTCTTTTCAAAGGTTTCCTCTAATTGTAAAGCATCCATCCCATTATCTATTGAACTAGATATGTCTTGTTTGTTGAACAAATAATGTAATGGATGCTTTTCAATCAAAGGACACCTTTGAGAATAAAAATTCCCTTGCTCCAAACTTATCTTTGCAAAGATTTAAGAGGTTGCAAATTAAATGGCTTGGATAAGAAATAATTACTTGATATAGCATGGAACAAAGAACATAAACATATAAAATGGACATGTATTCTTTGAAATGAAAGCATCTAAGAATGTAAGTAAAAGTAGAACTATTGAAGTGTAAGATGCCTCATTATGCACTCTTGATATTGCCAAAGTTGATAGAAATTTTTTCAACTGTGAATAATGATATATTATATAACCAAAGTAAAAAATGAATTTCATATTCATGACAGTTAGTTTTCAAAGTACAGTATAGTACACAAGTTGAAGAAGAAAAGTATCCTAAACTAAACACCACTATATGAAAATTATGCATTTTATCCTTCAAGAACTTTAGCACTGGAACAACTACTTTTGTAGTTTACTAAAAATGAATAGGGCATAACATTTATATAGAAAAGAGATAACAAAATTTCACTAAATAGTTATAACAATAGTTATAAGAAAGATATCTTTTTCATTGTTCTATGAAATTCTACATAAATATCCTTAGTATTTTTTCATTCTTCACTTTCCAAGTTGGATTAGATAGATTGTTAAAGATGTGACTCCATGTCTAAGCTTTTCCTTGAAGACTAGACTCCCAAACATGGATCTAAAGACAATTTTGTCTACATGGTCAATCTACAATGTAGTATGCTTACATAATTTTATAAATTTAAGTCAATAAAATTTGAAGTTCATGAAGAAAATTGGAAAATAGTAAGATTTCTATCTCATTGTACTAAAAAATCTACATAAATATCCTTTAGTATTCTATCATTCTTCCCTTCCCGAGATGGATGAGACAGATTAATATAGATGTGACTCCATGTCTAAAATTTTAGTTGATGACTACACTCCCAAGCATGGAACTAAAAACAAAATTTTGTCAATAGTGTGAATCTATAATGCAACATCCTTACATAATTCTATAAATTTATGCCAATAAAATTTGTAGTTCATGAAGAAAACTAGAAAATAGTAAAATGACCATGTCCATGCTTGGAATTCATGATAATCACAGTTTCAACATCAAATACCAAATGAAGAACTCACCTATAAAATACTAGCTAGACCAATTCAAATTATCAATTGAATAGCAAATTAATCTTAAGCTAAATCTTTTTCTGCCTTCATTTATATTTTATAGTATCCTCCTTCCAAGTAAGGGAGTGCTTAAATACCTCTAATTAGGCAGTTTCAACTTGCAGAGATGAATGCAAAGAAGATGACTCAAATCTATCTAACTACAAAATATGATTGCTATATAAAAGTACATCAGAATTGAACCTAGTATATGATAACCAGCATACAATCAAAAGCATTCTTTGGATAATTATATTTGACATTAAGAAAATTAACAAAAAAAGACGTTGATATCAAGCATACAACTAAAAATAGCCATTAATTTTGAGTATTCATTTGCACATGATCAAATAACCAACCATAATCCGTAGTTTAATGAAATACATAAACAAGTGTGATCAAGGGAATGCATATAACACAGTTAAGAAATTGAGCACTACACACTAACCAAGGTGCAGCGTTCAATTTCAAGACTTGAGTAATCAAAAGAGGAAATTAACCAATGAAAACCTTTAAGATGACACTTCTAAAAGCCATGAACTAAAAACTGAAACAACATCTTGGAGACGACAGAGGTGAAGGTCCTCTAGTACTGGAGCATCAATTATTGTGTCAAAACAACTTATTTGCAAGGACTAAGATTGTGTGTTGCTTCTATTCTCTGACATAAGTAGCAAGGCTACCTCATATGCCATTTTTGAGAATGCAACCCTGCAACACTAGATATGAAAACAATATTGTTGTTGCATAAGATAGTAGAAAAGACTACTAAAAAATGAAATTAGAAGATTTGGAGTCACAAGAAAATGCTTCTTATGAGAAACAAGCACAAAACTAGAATTTACCTGACATTCAATGGAAATTTTTTTTGCCACAAGCACAATGCAACATAAAACTCACATAAATAAAATAAATACTAAAAATAGTCACATGCACCAGAAGTAAACCATTCAACCTTGTAAGAATATTTGCATGGTAGAAATTTAGATGTTATCATCTTATTAGAGTCCTCATGTTATTCTAGGAGCATAAGTGAGAGTGGTTTTAAAAAATCTTTGCAAATCTACTAATTATAGCCAAGATGTAGTCTAATCACTAATGTAAAGACAAAATCAAATTTTGTTTTAAGCAACTATCATGCCACCCTTTAAAGATTGGATGCAAAATATTTGAACTCAACACAATAATTAATTGGGATTGAATGGTGCACACTCAGATAAAATGACTAGTTGCACACTTTGTGGGGCTTTATGATCTAATTGATGTGTGGTCTAAAAGGTTTTAAATTAATTTACTTCATTTCTAGGAATGCAAAAAGCCATGTTTTAATTTGTGTTAACTTCATCAAAAGTTTATTGTGGCTGTCTATTATTTTGCTGTTGAGTTATGTTGTGTGTGGCCTGTGGTCAAATAAATTCTTTCTATCATTTCCTTTTTTAATTGTTCTCTATTGAAACATCTTTGGAAGTATTTTCTTCAATCTCTGATGGCATGCTTCAACAAGACTACTATGTAATGGTGGGGTATTGTGTTTGGATCAATTAATTCTGATGATAAACTTGTTTTTGCCCAAACTACAGTTGATTCTCTCCACTAAAATCTTATTGTTTATTTAAATGGAAAGGATTAAATATGTGTTATAGGACAAAAAAAATCACTGGGTGACTTCTCCAAAGAAGTTATCATCTCCATTATATCTTTTTAGGTAAAAAGATGCCATGAAAGTGCGAAGAAGTTTGTTAAAGTGGGACCCTTCCATTCCAAATCTCATTCTAAAATTTGAGGCAATGTTGACAAATTGATTCTCAAAACATAAGCCATGAATCAGATGGATGGCCAATGCATGAAGTAGATTTTGAAGATGAAAGCACTTCCAATAGTTTTACTCTAGCATATGTAGATGGAGTTTTTTTAAGAGAAAAACAAGAAGGCTCCTGGTGACGTGGGTATTCTGGATGTAGCTAAGTTTCAACAAACCTTAGTAGACAACTCCTTTGACAATGGAAACATGGATGATGCATCTACTCTATTTCTAGATGTTATTATTAGCAGTTAGTACTTATCTTGAGAGGTGGGTTGAGAAGTGTAGAGAGTTTAGAACCAAATTTCAAGAGAAATGCTAAAGTTACTCAAACCTATTAATAAGAAGGTAATGAAAAATAGAAGGGGGAATAATTATTATAGTTACTACTTTTTTTGTTCTTCTATGTTGTATCTTGGTTCATAGTTTCTTACCATTTTGTGTAAATCTCCTAGAGATGTGTACTCAATCTTTTATAAGCTCTCTAGGACCTAGTCTTACTGGTCTCTCTACTATTATTTGAACTATGCTATAGATGTGGAAGATAATTTTGGTTTTATTTTTTATGAGTTGATTGAAATAGCTATATTTGTGCACTTCACTCCAATATTTTGAAAAAAAACAAAGTTTTGTTTAATACCAAAATGCCAAAAAAATTGATTTAAAAAGAGAAGATACCATGAACTTTTCTATTTGAACTTTGACACAGTATTTTGTCTGCAAAATATTCTAAACTCCAAATTTACATTTTTGAATTCCATTTTATAAAACACCTTTTATATAAGTGCACAAATGAATGTATGTATGCATCCATGCATGTGTCTAAGTAGCCTTGAAAGATTGGATTCCATAAATAAAGGAGGCTTTTACTTCTGTAATGTTCAATACAAGGTGGTTGTTGAGGTAATTATTAAAATTTGAAGTTGGAAGTATTTGTATGTAATTTTTGTTTGCTTACAAGTAAATAGTTAATGTTCTTATTTATTTTTACTAGAATTTTGAAATATTACTTGATATCAAGCATGTTTTGTCCTCGTAGCTTTTGACTTCAAATCATTTTTTTCCATTATGTGTTTTTCCTTCTAAATTGTTTGTTTGGAAAATCCTCTAAGAGTATAAACTAATATCTCATCAATTTGACAGGTTTACAAATCTCTCATTTGATGTTGAGTGAAGTTATGTTAGCTTTATTGCATCATACAACTAGTTGGGCATATCAGTTTCTTTAGAAGTAACTTGTTAAAAAATATTACAATAATCATATCCAAGTATCTACTTAACTGGTTGATGCAAAGTCAATGATCAACCATTGCTTTGATGCATGAGACAACTAACTACCCCTTTGTTTTGAAACAATTCCCATATATCTTCCTCAATTGCAACTGAAGACCCAACCCACTCAATCTTTCATCAAGGAATAAACATGTAAAAATTTCACACTGACCTCCACACCTTTGAATCCACAAGGCTAACTCCACTTCTAAGTTTCTTCAAGCAACAAGTTGCCCAAAACACCTACAAACCCCACATGGCTCCAAATATGAAAAAGAATTAGTCAAGGGTTAAATAAGGATTTTATAAGTTATATAATGTATTTTCAATTAGATTCAACCATCCAATTGGCTGGAACCAACTCCCAATGCCTAATTCTTCCAAGGTGCCTTAAGAGACCTAATTGACAACTAGTAGCCTTGCAGTAGCATAAAAGCCTAAATAACTTAAACTTTCTCTAAAGCACTTGTCAAGATACTTGCATTTATGGACACCCTTTTCAAAGTACTAAAACATATCAAAATATTTCATATGGTCATTTGGACCAACACCCCTGTTTCTAACTGATGCCATGTTTTTTAGCATGAAAATGACTAATTTAACAAAGTAACTCCCATTATAATTGACTCCCAAACCTTGTAACTTTCAACTGTCATCACTCATGGCATATAACCACCAAATCCCCAAAAAATTCATTTCAGACTTCTTAGAACCACAAAATCCCAAATTACCTTCATTCAAACCCTCAAATCTAGAGTATCACCAATATCACCATTCCCCAAACTTCTAGATCAAATTGATTGATCCTACACCTTCGCATTGATCATATAAGATAATCCAAATCACAAAAATTCCTCCTTGTTTAGGCAAAACCATCACTGCTACACTGTACCCGTCAATTTCCTCGTGAAACCCTCACTGTTTTGCGACAATCAATCAATGCTAGCATTATCCCTGTGTTTCATGAGTTAGAAAATTATTATACAAGGTATAGTGTAGGGAATATAAAGTAAATAGTGATTTTTCAAAGAGAGGGAAAAACTATTAAGGGATAAATATGCGGCTATTTGGAAACAATTTTTGTGAACAATAAATGTTTACCCTACCATGTGTTGTTCGCTTCTTTATGCTGAGTGTTAGAGAAGTCTTTCAAAAAGTGCAAGTAAATGTTAGAGGTATCATCTTTGAGACAAACTCTACTCGAACAATTTGATGCACCTTAGGCATATGTCGTGTGCTAGCCCTTGCAAAGAATTAGTTATTTAAAAATTTTGAGCCAATGATACTATTATAGGCTTAGAAAGTATATATTGGTTTTCTTAGATCATATCTGTATAGAATATTCCTTTGCTTCAACTATTATTAGTTGTAGAATGTAGCTAGGAGTAGAGAAAAATGACATCACTAACAAATAAAATAATCTAAATATATTTTTCTCTACATGGATGGTTCCTCAAATGTGATGATCCCTCTCTCTCTCTCTCACACTCACCCACCCACCCACCCACCCACTCACACCAAATCATCTAGAAATTAAAGGGATACTTGCACATTGTTTCTATTGAAACTCATTTCCTAAGGACTAGGTTAAAGGTCCCTCCTTCCATTCTATCTGTAATTGGAAATATTTTTTAGCTCAAACATTGAGACTAGTTTGTTGTGTAAGAAGTGATTTTAGTTTTGCATGGTTGCAAGTACCCAAGTATTGATCAAAATATTGTGACTTCCCTTATGGAAGTTTCTTTTAGACTGCCACCTAGAAAACATGTTCAACATTTTGAATCCAGACACTTTTAGGATGGTTAGAAGTGTGTTTGGTTTTGAATGACTGGCAAATAGAAAATTCAAATGAACATGGTTATCTATTATAACAAATATTTAAGAGAAGTTGTTTTTGGTAGTAAGCCACAAGAAAGTTTTTTTGATGGGGTGCTAGAAAGAATTCTAGTGGCTTATTCAATATTTTCTTGGAAAAAATTTGGGAATGAGCATTGAGAAGATGGAGGTGCTATAGAGCTTGTATTGGAGGGAAATTTATAGAACCTGGAGGATGAAATTTTTAATCTTTACTTCAGAATCAAATTGTCTATAAGTGGGAGGATGAGTTTTTTAGGGTGTCTTGTTGGCTACATTCCCTAGTTTTGGTTTGTATAGGTGATATTGTAGCAAAAAATGTAACTAAAGTTATATAATAGGTAGATGGCAGTTTTAAGATTTTGGGCTTTCAGTTTTGTAATGAAGGAGTTGTTCATTTTTTATCTTATGATTGGGAGACTAGTTCTGGGATTTTCTTTTTATGGATGAGGTAATCAGAAAACTTCATTTAATGTATCATTTACAATGTATATGTACTTGACTTTTGAAAATACAAATATTTTTTAAATACCTAACCATAGCTTGAAGAAATCAAAAGAAGTTGAAGTGTTCAAGTGTAAGGAAATCAGTTGAACTTGGAATCCATCTGATAAACTGATAGTAATAATTATAGACATATGCAAGAAAAGAAATGTTGCATTATGTATGATACATAGCTAGTGGGAACATTGAGTCATTGGATTAGAAAGTATAGGCATCATCCAATGGATATGTTGGTAGCTACTCATTGCTAGAACTTTGGGATTCAAAGTTGCACACTTTCTAGAATGGAGCCCTAATTGGCTACACATCTTGGTTCTTATCAATTTGTATTGGCTTCTTTGGCTCTACATTCCATTATGTTGGTAGGCTATACCCATACTAGGATGTCTTGTAAGGCATGATATTCAACGCATTGTGTATGAACACATGCTTCTTTGCTTTTCAAGAGATAGGTTATGTTCCTCTTAGAAAAGTGGTTGAATTTATATATTAGTCTGCTCTTTTTTGCAGGAAAGAATGTAAACACTTGGTAGAGAAGGTGAATTCCATGTGGTTGCAACAATCTTCAAGTTTTATATAGTCACCACCACATATTTGGCCTTTTATGTGCCTTGCTGGCCCTCTCTGTATATGCTAATGTATTTGGAGGTCTTTACAAGGCTCTTCTTTGTTTCACTTTTATCAATGGGAACACCTATATTGGGCTTTTTTGCACATCATTTTGGATTCACTACATATGTTTTCATTGGTCAATGTGTGTTCAAATTCTCTCACTTCTTTTGAATATTATTGTATTAGGCTTCTAAGGTGGGATCACTCTCATGAATTGCAGCTTTATTCTAGGTAAACATGTTAACAAGGCACTTGTACATGCAGCTTTAAGAATCCCCAAATATGATGCCAATGGAAAGTTGCACACAAATCCTAGTTAACTCAAACTTGATTCAAACACATTATTGATCAAAACCTCCTTATCCCATTTCCTTCCCTTGCCTTGAACTTTTCACTCTCAATCCAGTCTTTTGTCTTGATTATAACTTTGTAGGACTTCTACAACATAATCATTTTCTTCAAAAAATGAAGTAGGAAACATACCAGATCTCAATTGGATTGAGGAATTCTTTCATCGAAAAGGACTAAAGCAATGTCAAGGAGTTGTGTTGGTTACACATAAGCATGCACAACTCCTTTGTCTCTACCACTACCTTCTTGAACCATTGAATTTCACCAATGTCCTTGATCTCATGACATACACCTGATAAAGGGTACACTAGATGTGCATGTAGTTGGACACAATCAATTTACTTGGTTTCTCAATGAATATATGTCACATTTGTAACTACTTAAACTTCATTAGAAGAACATTCTCCTCAATGTGCTCTCTGAAAAATTGTTATTGGAACCTTGCATCCTTATATTTTCTTGAGCTGGTGATTTCCCTAAGGAAATAAGATCCATTATACATGAAATCATAATATTTTTTTCATTGGATTAATAGAAAATATTTTGTAGTAATAGATTACAAAGGAAGTGACCCAGCATTAGAAAACTTGAATGAGAGAAGATGTGAGAAAGGATCAAACTAAACAAGGAGAGGAACAAAACATGATATGATCAACACAACTAAAAATAGTGATTATTCCCACAATAACTTAAAGTAAGAACAATATCCACTGTAGATTATAAAGATTGGGCAAGAGAAAAGAGAATTATAATGCCTAGTTACTTTTAGAAGGAAGGATCATGCAAGTAAGATAAAGAACTAAATCACTCCAAACACTACCAAATCAGAGCAAAAAATAGTATAAATCATCCTAGGCATTCAACACATTCTCATAATACAAACACCTACCAAACCATACTCTCATAAATTAGAGTGGAGATCACCATATTCTTGCCAAGAGGCACATAACATTTTGGAAATAAAAACACCCACCGAACCATGACAACCAATTTTTTCACAAACTATAATCATTAATGTAAATCTTTTGACTCAATTGCATTATGTGAGCTTGTAGGTTGAGCATGCTTCTTTTGAGTTCAATGTAGTCTTGTAGAGAAGACTGCAACAAGAATATACAGAAGGAGAAGTTCTCATAGAGGATTGCAGTTTTGGATTGTAGGGCATAGTAAGCATGGGAGAAGACATCTAGATGTTGAAATCCCCATACTATTTAAGGATACTATGTCTGAAGGTATGTTTGTAGGATTGTGTGATGTGAGCATTAGTAGACAAAATAGTAGTTTTAGTGACTCATGAAGTGGAATTTCTTCCCTGGGCATAGTAAGCATGGGAGAAGACATCTAGATGTTGAAATCCCAATACTATTTAAGGATACTATGTCTGAAGGTATGTTTGTAGGATTGTGTGATGTGAGCATTAGTAGACAAAATAGTAGTTTTAGTGACTCATCAAGTGGAATTTCTTCCTACTATTGATATGATCTTGGTATTTATGTATAACCTACCTCTGTTTCATCAATCTTTTGTAGCCTATCAAAGAAAAGCCTTTATAATTTTTTGTTTCAATGGCTATTTAGATATCATAAATTTAAATAGTGTCATCTGTGCAAGTGATGGAAGGTGGAGAAATAGAGCAAGCAAGGAGCTATCATCAAATACTAGTAGTAGGGGAAACATTTGAGCAACTTCTGAATGCCCATAAGGAAGCCATGGTTTCTACCTTGTAATTTTTGGAAATGGACAATGCAATAATATATTATTTATTTAATGGAGGGAGCTTAAATAAATGTTCATACAAGAGTGAAGCTTCTATCAATAGCATTGAAACCAAAATCCAAAGCTAAAATGTTTGAAGAAATATCCAAACAAAAATTATCATTTTTGGGAAGTTGGGTCATGTTGAATCATGTGTAATTGTTGTTGCTTGAATATACAATGCTTCTATACTTTTATTTACTCATCTATATAATCATATAAGCTCATACATTTCAATAATTGGAATTTGAGCCCATTGTGATATCATAACTCGTACTCCTAGTTATTTCGATAGGACATATACTAGTCAATTCCTACTATGTGCTTGCTTATCATGTTGGCCTATAGTTTAGTTCTCTAGTTTCATCTTTCTATAGATAGGAGCAACCCCTCTCAAAGAAATCATGAATCTGTATTATTATATACCAATCCTAATTTGAGGGTACATTCTTTCCCACTTTGAGTACTCAATCCTTTTTGGCATGCAGCTGCCCCTACCCTATCATGAGTATCAGTGCTTAGACTTTCCTTCCTTAATTAAATTACCTATTTATTACCTAGCTCGAATATAGCTAAATAGAGATGAAATAAGAAAAGATCAATATATTGCAGAAATGCAAACCTTCAATCCCTAATTTTAGTTTCTAAATTTCACATAGATATAACATGGGAATATTGCAACACATTTCTAAACAAAGCAATGAGGAGCCTTTGGTCTCATTTATCTTAGGCTCATGTATTTTTGGTATTATTGTGTACTAATGAAAGATGCTTAAATGAATTCAACAAGAAAATTATATGCATTTAATAATCAATCATTACAAAGCACTAAACTGTATAGCAACATGAACAAATCTTAAAGCAAGATTGAATTATAGTTATCATTTAGCCAAGGCATCACATCCCATAAGTTGCAAGAAAATATTTAAGTAGAACATCAGACATAACCTTGTTACAATTTGTCCAGTGAATATATATAAGATGTAAGGTCTGTGTGGCATCCCTACAACATTTTCCAAAGAACACGATCACACCATGATGGCATTCACTTCTAATCATACGTTTGTGTGGAATCCCTTAGCATCTTTGTCAAAAAAAGGAATAATAATTCAACATATTGTCTTTTCAAATGGTGTCAACTCTTTTGATCACTCACCATACAAGAAGAATAAACATGGATAACAAGTTGTTGTCCTTGACATATGAAATATTATCTTTCATTTTTTTGAAACCTTATTGGAAAACTTGAGTTCCTTAATGCTTGAAATAAGTATTGTATGAGACAAAATGCATCACAAATTCATTTATTTATTCTATATGCTTACCTTATAAGTTGGGGGGAACTAGACAACTCCCTCTTTGAAGCCATGGAGAACTCTTGATGATGCATTTTCCCTTTGCAGCTAATGGCATGCCAACATTTTAAAGATTTTTCTACTACATTTAGAATTATTTCTCATCACAAAAACATATAAATATGAATTTTTGCCAAGGCTAGAAAATATTGTTACAATAACAATACCTTGTCATACAGAAGCAACTCTCTATATCCTCCATCAAGAATCTGCTTGACCATTTTGCTTCAAAATCTTCTTCTACACAAATAGTGATAAGGTATATATGTTGGGTTTAACTTTACATACATGCAAACAAATAGTAATCTTTGTATGACCATGGGGAAATTTTAAACCAAACATTATAATGCTAGTTATTACTGTGACATCAATGATCCCACTGAGATTAGATCCTTACAACTTGCAAAGATGCAGAATTCAACTGAGCTTGTCATCCAAGATACTGGAGATGTTACACCTAATATGACACAATTGACTATGGAAGAAGAGAAGGAAATGGGGGATTCAAGATTGGAACCATATATTGACTATATTTGCATTGCAAAAGGAGCATTACTTTTTGTGCTGATTGTCTTTTCCCAAGGACCCTTTGTTGTTGGGTAAGTAGCAACCAACTATTGGCATGTAAAGGTGATCTTGGATCCAAATATTGACAGTGGTGTATTAGTAGGTACATATGCAAGCATTTCACTACTAAGTGGAGCTTTTGTCTATTTAAGATCTTGGCTTGTTGCAGTGTTGGGATTGTGAGTTTCAAAGGCCATTTTCAATGGGATGTTTACTTCAATATTCAAGGCACCCATGGCCTTCTTTGATACCACACCTGTGGGCCAAATTCTTGTCACCATCTATTAATATCACTAGCTTTAATTTTTTCATATAGCCAATAACCTTAAGTGTTTAATGGAAGAGATCTAAAGAAAGAGATGAATAGAGATATGTGCTTCATGTGTGGGTTGTTGCTACAAGAAATTCAATTTTACATCTAAAAAATGCTTCAAGCTCACAAGCTATTATTATACTTGATTAACATGGTTGATATCTATGACCTATAAATACCAACATAGAATCCTAGCTAGTTACTAAAACAATAACTCAACCTTTGGCCCATAGATAACACTTAATTTAATAACGTTGATTATCTTTTAATAATAAATGCCTTAGTTACATACTTGAGTGTCTTTATAGGTTCACTACCTTACATATCCCTATTTATAATCTTATAGATTTGATACCACACCTATGGGTTGAATTCTTATCAGGGTAAATAGAGCATGCAATGACTTATAACCAATAAAAATTAATATATTTAGACAAAATGATTACCAATTTGTTATCTCAACATGCATTCTTAGACCTCAGTTTGATTGATTGGGATCTAGCTTGGGACTTCAACTATGTTTTTTTGTTCGGGATCAAAATTATTAGGAATGATAGAAAATGCCATTCACAAACAAGGGAGCCAAGAAAGGAGATGGGGAGGTTAAATTCACCTAAACCGAGCAAGTTCAACCCAGTAACAAAGTAAGCCAACCCACGAAGCAAGTCCAACCCAAGAACGGAGATGGGGAGGTCAAATTCACCTAAATCGAGCAAAGCCAACCCACCGAGCAAGTCCAACCCAAGAACGGAGTAAACCAACACAGAAGAATAATAGTATATTGGGGTCGGGAAGGAGGGGAAGACAGCTTGCAAGCCTCTTACCTACGATTTTCAACCAAGTCCTATTACCCCCACGATTTTTAACCTACGTAGGAATGAAACTCAGCCTACATAAGGTGCCAATATATAATAATAATAATAATTTCACCTTTTCTTTGTTATGACATTTTTGACCAATCGATTTTCTTTGTTATGTGATTGAGTTGGTTGAAATTTCGACCAACTCAGGGAAACTTAGGATATTTTTGACCAACATGGGGATGAAAATTGAAAAAAGAGAAATAATAGCTTTGGTCAAAAATTTTCGTAGAAAATCAAGTGCAATTGTACTAGTGTATGTTACTGGTGGTTTTTCCCAAATTGGGTTTCCATGTAAAGTATTGTATCAAATGTGTTCTTGAATCTATTATGTTTCATGCTCACATTTCTTCAAAGTTGATTTGACAGTAACCTACAAGTTTACGTGATTGTATGATCTAATGGATGCATGCATTATGAATATATCTGATGTTTATGAGTTCACTAAGCTGTGAAAAGTTTTATTTGTACAAATGGACCTTGGATAACTAATTCACCTCACCCCCCCCGCCCCCCTCGCAATTATTGTAAAGAATTCCAACATATATTGCACTTACCAATTTCAATAACATTCTCTAGTCTTACTCCTTCCTCTAAATCTTTGCACTCTATTCTCAACTCCTAAACTACCCCTTGCCAAAGCTTGAAAAGGAACCAAGGAAACCATATTAAAACGAACTAGATTAGGCATATCAGTCTTTTGACCTGTCTTCTCAATTTTTCACTTAACCTTTAATTGCAGATATCAATCTTTTCTAAACAAGTATGCTCCAACTCTATTTGATGAAGTTTGCTAAGGCCTTTCTCATCTATCCTTAGTAGATCTACTCTCTCACCTACAAATTCCAATATCTCTCAATCCTTCACTAGCTATGTGCCCTTAGAAGACAACACCTAATCTTGTTCCTTCGACATCACAAGAAACTTGTCTTCTAGTTCATTATGTGCCAACCTTTTGCCTTTTTGGCCTGCTAATTAACATTCATCTAACTTATGGCTCTACTTTCCACTTTTTTTTTGCATTGTTCAAACATCTCCTCAACCTTTATTGCCTGCTACCATACTACATCACTGAACCAAATCTCTATGGCATGAAGAAAAGGAGAGTGTATAGTCTCCATGGAATGTGCATACCCTTTCATACATGCGTTGTCCTTTATATGGCCTCATTAGACTTCACTAACTTTCCCATCTTATCACCTATCATCCTTAATGGCTCCCCATTCTAGTAATCATGTGAGAGATTATAAAATCTCACCCATATTGACATTTCCTCCACAACTCCTTGCTTTGGGTTGAAGCTTGACATCTAGTCTTTCATAAAGAAAAACAAAATCATATTCCTCCCATCACAAAAAAGCCCATTGTAAAGGACCCACTATTTCTCTCTAGCACTTCTTGCGATTAACAAATAGAAGTCATTTAGATGGGATTTGAAAATATAGTGTCAGCTCTAGCTCTCATCACACCATTTGTGTATGCTAGAGAAAACTGGTCACACACCATCCCCCCATTTCATGAAGAATGCTCTTTCCTTGTAAATGTTGGTTGTTGTTTTCCATCCCCCACAATAAGTACCATGTTCTCTACAATTGCCAACTTCTCCTTAGAAACATGATTGAAAATAATAGTATTTCAATTTCTAAATTTTTTAATAGATATTAAAAATCACTCTTACTAATAAAAGAAACATCAATTTCTTTTAATTAACATTAAAATACACAAAACACACAGACATATATACTGTGCTCCTTACCATTGTACTCATTGCACTTGTTAATGGTGCAAAAACTTATTTAGTGCACGTGAAGTCCCAAAAGAGCATTTTGAAACCGTGTACCATATAACACACAATTAATACATATTATAAAACACACCTTTCTGAAAACTGTTAAAAACCCGTCGAAAATAAAGCACATGGTAACCGTATTTAAACAAGAGTAATTTAAAATTCTACGTGTTCACTCAAAACTCGCTGGACCGGATGACGTGTTGGCAACTGTACACGTGGCACATAAAAAACAATAAAGGAAAAGTCCACTCCTTAACGTTCCAGATAATCAACGTGGAATAGTATTGATGAGATTTAAAGTCCAGCTGCATTGCCATTTGTTTCTATGGGCAGAATAACTAAAAGTACCCACAGTTTTTGAGGCTCATAGTTTCGCCAAGTGGCAGAGGTTTTAAAAGGAAGGTGGTGGAGAAGGCTAAGATTCATCCAGACCAATCTTGATATCAGACTCTTTTTGTGAATATACCAAGTGAATTAAAAAAATGTGTGGAGGATCTGTTGTCTCAGAGTTTATTCCGAGCAGGGGAATGAAGGCAAAGGAGTTTTGGGCCATATTTTCTAAGACCAGTGATATTAATTTGAGTGAAAACTATGGGACTCCCCCAAAGGAAGAAGTTTCAGTACAGCCAAGTATGTAATATTTCATTTGAAGTAATATTTCAAGGAATTGCGAATGTTTTTTTTCTTATGTGGGTGCTTTTTGTTTTTGCAGCGACGAGTCCAAGTGTGAAAGGAGTGAGTGAGAATAAGGAGGGAGGGAGGAAGAGGAAGAGGAAGAATAAGTATAGAGGAATAAGGCAGAGGCCATGGGGAAAATTGGCTGCAGAGATAAGGGATCCTGGTAAGGGTGTCAGAGTTTGGCTTGGGACATTCTCTACTGCTGAAGATGCTGCAAGAGCTTATGATGCTGCTGCAAGAAAGATCAGAGGTAAAAAAGCAAAGGTTAACTTTAATGTTGAAGAAACATCAGCTACTTGTAACTTGAAGGAGTTGCAGGTACAAACTATGAACAATTCATAGTTGTTCATCAATGTATTGCAGCCCCCAGTGGTAGCATATATTGTATAGTTCTACAGGAGGGTGTATTTATTGATCAGCTCACTCAAGGATGGTGGACCTCCTGTATTTTTGAAAAGTAAATGTCATTGGTTGTAATGGGTGATTGACCTCATTGATAAAATATTGTTTTTGTATTTTATGTGTAATGGATTGGGCGTGTTCTATTTTTTTTTTTTTAAATTATGGTGTGATGGATTTTGAAATGTTTTTTTAATGATATTGAGAGTTTATAATAAGATGAATGACAATTGTTTTTTTGTTTTGTTTAGATTATGTGTAATTATTTAATTGTGCTTTGGATCATGTTGTGTAATCTTATATCATGATGGTAAAAAGATTATAGACAAAAAAGATACTTTATGATTCTTCATCATGGTGATAAAAAGTTCATAGAGAAGAAAAATAGATTGTTGCAGAGCTGTGAAGTGTGATCCAAAACATTGATTGGAAAAAAATTTTGCTCAAAAGAAAGTTCAAATAAAATTGCTATCATTTATAAAGAGTTGGCTCAAGAAGACTGGGAAGATTTTTGAACAAAGAGGAGAGTTGTATAAACAATAAGGTTAAACAACAAAAAAATAGAAAAATGTAGATTGAATTATGGATTGTGGAAAATTAATATTTTATTTTTAACTGTTTTGATAGGTAAAAGGCCTATGGCCAAATAATAGTACCTTGGCTTTTGCTTTTGAATAAAATCATTTTGACTTCTTTACCCATTTCTTCTTTAAGCACAATCCAATTTCTTTTAACCCAATTTAGTAGATATCGAATTCCTTTCAATATGATCCATAAAATTTTGAAGCCTTTACTAAGATCTAGTATTAATATTATTATAAAATTGAAAGTTATTCATTTCAATCAAAGAAAGATGTTAATTATCCTTTATGAATCTTATTAAAAAATTCCATACTTATTAAAAAGAGCCTTAATTCCTTAACTATAAATGTGAAAATATTCAATACTTATCTATTTTATAAATAGGAGAAATGAATTAATAAAGGGCACAAACTAACTAAGAAAAAGAAGGAAATAAATAGAGTGGTGATAAATAGAACTAGCTAGTACATATGAGTTGAAACATTAGTGACCTAGGAGAGCAAGCTACAAAAAAGAAGGGCATTTTGAACTATAAATGTACTTAATTAGACTTGCTAGTTAGTAAAAATTAATATTTTATTCTTCTTATTTGGAACTTATTGAATTGCAGCTATGTTTAATATAGCTTCTAGTAATAGTACAAACACTAACCTTAAGCCTTAATCAATCTAAATTATTATAACTTTGATTGGATTAGGAATTGGTGATTTAAATATGTGTGCAACTTATGTACACTTAAAAATTATCACCCCTTTATTTATACAAACTATTTGAGATCGTAATAGAATTATTCTAAGTTAAGGACTCTCTCTGACTTCTGATAGCAATATCATAATTTGTCTTGTTGTGGAAATTATTTCTTAAATAACCAATTTATCTAGTTTTCATAATAATCATCTTTGTTATTGGGAAATATCAATGTAGTATTCATTTATAAGTTAGATAAGATACTATTCATACCAAATTATAAGAGATAATAATCAAAATGAAACAAAGAGAAGACTTGAAACATAAGCTAGCTGATCATCCTAATAAGAGGAGTATCTAAATGAAAGTTGAAGAGTATCTAAGAATAAGGAAGAAAAAGTCTTGCTAGAAATTAAAATCTAATTAAAAAACTTGGAGTGTACTATTTCACCTACCTCCACAATACAAAAAAAAAATTTAAAAATCAGCTAAAACAATAAAATATTCCAACATACCATAAAAGAATAAGAGCTTTAGAAGAAAAATAAACTTCACTAATTAATCTTGTTATAGATTGTAAACTCATAAATTTGAAATATGGAAGTGCACCTCTTAAATCATACATTAGTATCAATCTACAAAGTACTAACTATTCATAGTGTTATAAAAGAGAATTAAGTTATCTGAAGGCTTACATTAATTATCCCTTACTGGAAGATCTTATCATAATTCATGCTTTTGATTGGAGCATTAAAAATTGCAATTGATATAAATCATGCAGAGGAAGATGTAGCTATAAATCTATGATGTAACTTATGATCAATAAACTAATCTTGCACAAAAAATGTATGTTGAATCCATGACTTCCTACATGGATAAATAATCATGATGTTGGGCTTCTTATCTAAAATAATATAAAAAGGAAATGGAAATGCAACACTATCTGTGAAATGCTTGAGGAAAAGCAGTATCAATCAAACAACTTAGAAGAATGTTAAACACAATCTCCATGAGAGGAGCCAAAGAGGAAATTGCATAACCTACACTAAATAGTGTACATGTGTGATCAACATAGTAAAATATATTTCTAACAAAGAAGAAAAAATATATATTTTTTAAATATATCAGTAGGTCATCGCAATTGTGTCAGCAAGGTCTGATAGAATGTTGTTGGAACAAGAGCATTGTCATTGCATATTTTTTGCACTTGCAACAGATAAACATGACAGAGAGTCATCACACCCATGGCATTGCTATTGCATATCATCGTAGTTACAATAGACATTCCAACACTTGATTGTTGGTCATATCTAGTGCAAGCATCACTATTCAAACAATAATGTGAAACTATTAGATGTTGTAATTGCATTGGTGGCCTATCGCAATTATAACAAGGTGACAATGACCTATATTCCTTGAATCCTACCAAATTGTAGTATCTGTTGGTATCGTAGTTGGGACAGATGAGGTCTTTGTCATAATTTGTGATGCCAAAAGTCTGACACCCTTCCGATGAGAGACAATTATTGGTACCATTGCTTGGATAATGGTAGGTTGTCACAATTCAAGTCCAAATGTAGTAGTGGAGGGTAGTGGGAGGTATGCAAACTTCCAGCTGTGGATACAAGTATACTTTGATGCCCTAGTTCTAGTCCATCCAAATACGACCACCTTGTTAGCTTTCATAGTTAGTAGGGGTTATTTTTATAAGTTTTTGCATGCATTAACTCTCTCAATGATTATGCCTAGAAAGATCATCAAATCTTTTGGTGATTAGGATTTAAGATTATGAGACTATATGTGTAAAGTTTTAAGTCATGAGTAGAGGCTAGTTAGACAACATTGAGATAGTGAGAGTTAGGTTTCCAATGCACAGCTTTTCTACCACAAGATGCACTAGCAGCACTCCATATAATTTTAGGGAACACTTCTTTAGTAGTATAGTGCCCCTTCGATGATGGTGTTGTTTTTTGAGGAGGCATTTGAAGAAGTTTATCTTGCAATGTATGAGAAGCTCAAAGTTCAGAAAGATCTCATCTATGTTTAATGTCAGAAAGATTTTAAGAAATATAATTTTCTTGTGCTCTTTGAATATGCCTATATATTTGTGGGATTATGATTTGTGTTCAATAACAAATGAGATTGATCTCTTTTGTTTGTAGATTGTTTCTTATGGAGGAGCAGTCAAGACATACAATTGATGCAACAGACTTTAAAGATACACTTGTCTACAAGGAAGTTATTGAGTCTCAAGGATTGTTTGAAGAGGCACCTGAAACTCTGTAAGAGGTACGCAACTCAAAATTGAAAGAATAGAAAGTGATTTTACTATCTACATTTGTGATTATAGATTGCTAGAGAGTGGGTATTGAGATTATTTTGGGTTTACTTATCAATCATAAAATCTTGGCAAAAATGAAGTCACTTGAGTGTCATGAACAAGGATGGGAACTTCATTCATGTGTGGATTATACTATAATCATCTAGCATAGGTTCAATCAACATGATCAATATCATAATCATATATGAAATATTATTTAAATAAATTAGTTAATGAAATGAAAATAAAATTCTATTTACTAAAAAAATCAACAACATTTGAATAAATAAATAAATATGATTTAACTAAATAAATAACTATATAAATTAATAAATTAATGATATAAATATTATTAAACAAAAACTCATTCCTTCATAGATAAATGCATAAAACAATGATAACACAACAAAAATCAAACTTTGGTGACAGGAATAATAACACTAGCATTTGCTAAGATAATGCCTAAATAGCTAAGATGATTGCAAAGCAATCTCAATTGTTTAAATAAATATATTAGATCTATATCCATGTTGTTAATTTCTCTCACACCATAATCCAGTAGTTGTTGCCAACTAGCCAGTAACACTCAAATCATATTCTATTATGTCAATGCATATCTTTTACAACAAATTACATGAGCACACTACATCATGGGCCGATAAAAAAATTATAATGATTTTTTAGCTAATGAGAAAATGATACTTGGTATAATGTGATTAACTTTGCTTGAACTGGAATTTTCTTATTTGCAGAAGACAACTTGGTGCCAACTCATCATCCTTATCCTATAGCTCAATTTGAGAAGATGTGTTTTGGATGTTGGTTTGTGCAATAGGGCTATTAAAACTACACATATTTCTTTTTCAATTATTGTAAAGTAACTTTGAATATTCCTACTTTGATTAGCCCTTCTGAAACTATCAACTTCTTGATGATAAATGTGCTAGCCCATGTTCTCAAATGCCTCATCTTGCGAGTATTCTATATATGTTGAGATCTTTCTCATACCTTTAACTTGAATTTTCATCTTGAAATTGTATCTTGATCTAATTTAACTTGATTGTATTTGATGATGTCTTCATGTGATTGTACCTAGCTTGATCTTGAACCCAAATTGCACTTTGATGATGTATCTTCCTCTCATTTGGATGTCTTGAAACTTGAAGCACTCCTCGTGTAGCTTGATCCCATTCAAAGTCCTGGACTTGAGCTTGTAACATCATCTCCATCTTCCACCTCCCAAACCCTACATCTTTGACCTTGCAAAAACAAGGGGGGAAAGAATCAATTTCATTGAATGATAAACTTTGTATGCTTTCATAAGACTACATTGCATTGGTATCAAAATGGGCCTTCGATCATGGATTGATTCAAGTTTCAAAGCAACGATCATTCCTCCTCCAAATCTTGAAATGAACTACATATTGAGCTAGAACAGATTAATCATAGATTGCCTCCAAGTGGAAGTTGGTTTGCTTCATTTCTTGTAAGTCTTGAGACATTAAAATCTAGGAATAAGCAAGTCTTTTAGTTCAAACAAGTTACAGATTTAACTCTATTTAGCCTTCCCATCAAACATTGAAATGAAATTGTTTATATTTAACCAGACTTCAATTTCTCTAAGATTTTAACCTCCCTCCAATGATCATCCATGGATTCAGATTGTAATATGTTGTAAATTAATCATGAATATGTTGTACTAGAGAGGGCATCACTACTAGTCCTAGATAACTCATTATTTTTTAGTTGTCTATTTTAGTGTTGGAGGGTTGAGTTGATCAAAATAGTCCAAAAATAAACTTAAAAAAGAACAAGTCTAAAGTCTGTCAAATTTTGTCTAGATTGTGTTGTTGATGTCAAAATTTCATAATCTAAAATTTCAAAAATTCCAAAAAAAAAAAATTCATACATAGCCTTAGTGTACATTTTTTCATACTTATATTTCAAAAAATCCAAAAAAACAAAAATAAAGTGTATTTTGCATACATCCCTCATACTTAGGTGCATTGGCATACATCCTTAGACATTATGCCAATTTTCACAAGATCACAAACTTCCAAAAGGCAACAAGATTTATACCAAACCATGTACATTTCAAGTGACAAGAACCCACAAACATTCTTTAACCCAATATAAGACATACATGTGAAACAACAAGGTTTTCACCCAAACATCATGGAACTTCACAAACATCTTTTGATTCGACACAAGGATTTGACCCAAACATGACATACACTTAAAATGACATTACCTCTATTGATTAAACACAAATGACACTCTCAACAACTTATGATCAATCACTTGAATCTCACATACTCCTTATTGAAAGGTTGAAAAATCAATTAGATAAAGAAGCCAAAAAGGTTCAAGAGAAAATGGAATCCATTATAAAATGAGGCTGGGACATGGCTAAACTTTACAACTATCCATTACAAACTTTTCCTAAAGGTCACATAAAATATCTAATGGATAGATTAAAAAATACCAAAACTTATTGCACAATTTGCAAAGGAAAAGAAAAAATTCAACCAAATATATCTAAATGAAGACCTTAAATATGATCAATCCAATCCTATTACATTTGAATCAAGTGAACCTCAAGAAATGTCACAAACTTTGGTCCCAACAATTCAATCACAAATAACTTGGCCTTCAAAAACATTTCAAGATTATCAAGGTCACATATAATGAAATTTTATGTTTTAAAATTATCAACAATTGGTTAGCTTTCATCACTATGTCATATCCTAAGAGTAAATATAACTTAAAAAACTATAGAGCCAACTTTCACATAAAATCTATGTTCACTCTAGGGTTAGCTTTAGTTATATCTTAAACTTTTATAATCAATTCATCTAAAATTCTTAATTAGTTCAAGGTATAGGGTTGCATTTATTACTATAATTTTTTTTTTCTTAATTTTCACCAAAAAGGAAAGGTTAGAGTGATATGAATGTAGGATTTAGTGAGAAGCAACATTGGCAAATGTTTGAAATTTGATTCCAACATGGAGAGGTATAGTTTCAATAACTATCCATGGGAATTTATCATATACATGAACAGGAGTAAGAATCAAAAAGTTTAAATTATGCAGTAGTAATAGAGGAGCTAAGAGATAAAATGCTTTGATTATAAAGTTGGGCTAACATGTTCTTCTCGAGTGAGCTCAAGTACTCCTCGTGGGCACAATGATTCATAGAAGACTACTATGATGTAATGAAATCTCCTATGTACCCTATTGGTTGTAAACTTATTGTAGATGAACAATTAAATACCAAGGTGATGAGCTTGTTGATTAAATATTGTATAATGATCATTGTATATTGAAAAATTAACAAAGAGCACTATAAGTAGACAACTTTTCATTGATTATAATATGGGTGAATTTGAACGAGGTGACCAAATTTTTCTTTCAAAACCATATGTGCAAATATAAACATTAAGTACAACATGTCCAATATCTTTGTAGATATACACATTAATTAGACCAAAATTTTCTTTCAAAACCATATGTGAAAATATAAACATTAAGTAAAATATGTCCATTATTTTTACAGGTGTTTTTGTAGGACATGATGTTTTCTATGATCATCAAAATTTCCACCAATGTTTACCAAAATTGGTGGAACTTTCAACCAATCTTGGTCAAAATTTCCACCAAAGATTTGTCAAAATTTTGACCAATGCATCAACTAGGATGTCGTTGCAGGTTTGGCATCCTAGTAGATCAAGAGCCAGCATTGGTCAAACTTTCAACCGACCTTTGGTGGAAATTTTGACCAATGCATCGACCAGGATGTCGTTGTGGGTTTGGCATGCCAGTCGATCAAGGGCCAGCATTGGTTGAACTTTCAATCGACCTTTGGTGGAAATTTTGACCAAAACATTGACTAGGATGTCATCATGGGTTTGGCATCCCGGTTGATGCATTGGTTGACATTTTGACCAAACTTGGTCAAAATTTTGACCAATGGTCTTATTAACAAGGGAGGTCATTTTTGACCAACTGTATTGTTGCAATTCTGACACCTACAAGACTTGGTCAAATTCTTGACAACAAGAATAGTAATAAAGAATTTGGTCTAAAATTTGACCAATTTTTGTCGAAAAATGAGTCAAAATGTACTAGTGCAAGTGTTTTTAAGTCCCCTCATAATGGATGAATTATCACAATCAATCATAGTCAATACATGTTTTTAGTGATTCATAGAAACTTGATCCTTGACTTCTAAATGACTCAACATCCTTAACCATTCAAACCTTAATAAGAGATTCTTACATCTGAGATTATCAAAAGTTCAAAAAAGAAACCATGTCAAAATTGAGCATTCGATCTAAGAATATTTCACCTCCTCATCCTAGACTTGAACTCCTTTCTACACCTTCCATTCATCTTATATATGCCTTAGTCTCATCACAAACATATTAAATATGTCAAGAATATTACATCTCTCAACCTAGTGAGGCTACTTCTATTCCTTCTTCTCAAAAGGAAAAAACAAAGTTAATGTTGATTGATACTAGACCTTCCCAAATTTCAAGACAAACCAAGAGAAACTAAATAATGCTAAATACCAACATTGAATATGTCATTTCAAGTCCTTTGAACTTGATTCCAGATATATTTACTCTCCTAATATACGAAAAGATGATTTAATCCCATTTGATCAATATTTGACTAACCCATAAGGGAAAGAAAATCTTAAATTGTCTAAGAAATTTTATTATTCTAAATTCACACTAAGATCCTATTGTGATTAATCTAGATAATGATATACATGATAGAGATATTGATTTTAATAATGTTGATGAGAATGATGTTATTTTTAATTATAATAATGATATTTATGAGGCCAGTAAAATCAATCATGAGTGATCTTCAAGATTTTAAAAAGTAGCAATCCTATCTCTTACTAAAAAATAATGCATGACTCATTGTTAAAACATGGTCCTTTTTTGGAGCTTTTAGTAGCTCATTTATTGTTCTTGGTCTTTATCCTCTTTAATCTAGTTCGTCATCCCTAAGTGATGTTAAAAAAGATTGTGAAGAAAATGATACTCTTAACTAGCCTCACTTGTGTAGTAGACTCTTTTGTGTGTTATATTCTATATTATGTGTTTCCCTCATGATGTTCTTCTTGATATATCTTTATGTTATATTGAGCTCTCATTGGATGACCCTTGTTTCTTTTTTGGCACAAGGTAATAAAGTTATCAAACTATCATGACATTCCTTTATTTGCATCTCAATTAATCTATATGTTGTATTTATCTTATTTTGTACATGTTTTATTATTGTAAATGTGTTTTTGTTTTCTCTAGTTTCACAAAAAATATAAAGCATTGAGATGCATCTCATTTTGGTCTCTACCATGTTGACCCAAATATACTCTTTTCGTTCATATTATGTTCTCTTATTCAATTGTGATTGAATTTCAACTACCTATGAAGGACAGGGTCAATCTAATCCAATTATAATTAATATAAAAAAGTTATCAAATGAACATACTAACCCCTATTAGTTGATCTTTTATGCAATGCATTTTTTCTCATGTGCTCTAATGTCCTTGATATTGTCTTTTCTTAAGGGCACATTAGAGTGGAAACATACTTATCTTTTGGATGCATGTATGCTAACTTAAAGTTATTTCTGTTAGGATAAACCACGGATACAAATAAAAACTACATGCAAATATAACCAATAACAAAAAACTAATAGATCACATAGAAATGAACACAAAGCACCCAGATTCAATGTGGTTCACCCAATCCCTGGGCTACGTCCACGAAATAACAAGTTCGATCTTATTACAATCCAATAATTACAACCTAATTCCAATCCGTAATCCCTTATAGCTCAATATCGCTGCAAGAAGCAATTTCACATCACAACATAATGAAAATACCTAACCCTAAAACCCTTTTATACAAGTATTTTATCCATTTTAGGGTTACAACATGTCGGCCATAATATGTCGGCTACAACGTCAGCCATATGAACCCCACTAATTATGAAGTATGTATAGTACTTTCTTGATCAATCACCATAATCTAACAATTTCTCTTAGTAAGGCATGCACAAATACTTTAATACAAGATCATACACTCTCCTCTTTGATACACTTTTTTCACACACCACATCAATTTTTACAATCAATTTATTTAGGTTACTTATGGAACTTACTCTTTATCTTTGCAACATTTTGTTGACATGTTTTCTTGTAAAGAATGCACTATATTTTCTTATGCTTTTCATTAATCTTTTTCAGGATAAGTTGACTAACATACTAGAACTTTTATACTATTCAATCCTCATTTGCATCGATTCCCTACATGATTCACAATAATATAATGGTCTCACTAGGTCAATGTAATCATGTCTTTCTCTCATTCTACTTGTGTTTCTCCTTTGGTCTAGTTATTAGATCAATACGATCCCAAGTAACTTGGGACCTTGGAGTTTATTCTCTATATTAATGCCATGATCCCTTTACAAAGAATATGAATGCAAGTTATTATTCTTGTTAAAGTGGGGGTTAAATACCATTGTAAAGTGTGTCCTCATTGTAACGCCCCACCAAGGGATCCAAAAAAAAATAACCTAAAGTTTTACTAAGTTTTCCAACATTTTTATTTTTATCTTTTTTTGAACAAGAAGAATAACATACACATCAAACATAAAGTAGCAGATGCAATAACATACAATCATCTATAAGCATACATAATAGATTGCATTTATTAAGGATCCCATGACATTGAATTACATTTAAATTTAATTAATACTAATTCCATCAAATACCACATCCATATGAAAGAATGATTAAAAATTCTAATCTCCATTTAAATAATATACATTTGTTCTGAATGCCTCTTGAAAAATGAAATTTAAAATGCTCAATCATCCATTGTACATGTCACATGATATGAAAGGCTAAAAGAATATATATATATATATATATATATATATATATATATATATATATATATATGTAGAACTAGAAATACATCATCCTCCTTGGATCCATGATACAAGTACAACAAAATAAATGAAACAATCCACCATAAATGATATATCCATCCATCATAAAAGATATAAACATCCATTAGAAAATATAAACATCCACCATAATGATACATAGATAGAATGAAAGGAAATGCAAACAAAGAAGCTCCAGCCACGGTGACTACAAATGGATCTCAATGGTAAGAGTAAAAAGCACTACCACCTGACCACATGGAACTTAAATGGCCCACTCCCACCACACTGAGGAGATAGTCTCAAGTCCCAAATAGGATATCAACCAAATATCAAAAGTACTCTCTGAGTCCAAGAAATCCTAAAAGTATTCTAACTCAAGGGTTCAAAGATAAGTTGACATCTATACCCAAAGGCACACATGACATGTAAGAAACCTACTATGTAAATGGGAAAGTGCCATCACATGAATCATGCTATAAGTTACCTTAGTAGTCCCTCAAAACCTTGGCCCCCTAGTGATCCCTATGCGGCCACTAGTATCCTCTCGTAATAACAAGGCATACTATGGATGCAAGGTCGCAACCAAGCATTCTCTCTACTCCCATCCTAGTCTGTACTAGCAGTTGAGGCATGGGCGAGAACATACAACTCTTATTAAATCATTTTACTCTCATTTAGTGTAGTGTTTTCACTTATTAAACAACTTACGATGGGTTACCCTGGCACCCACTTATTGCGTCTACCCCCATTACAAGCCACTTCCTGACATTACATATAGATAACCCACCCTAAGCTCATGAAATCACAAATCAAAGGATCATAGAAAAATCACCTCAGCCCTATACAACTGACTTGAATGCATCAAAAGATAAATCACATTACCCATCAGTTCTCAATGAGCAACCGAAAAGTATCCCATTAATACTTATCAACAACTCAAAATAGTTAAGTCAAATATACCATAGTATAAATCTCGCTATCCCAAAAAGACACTAAAAATAATAGCCAATAATATAAAAACACTCAACATAGAGCATACCAACACATTACCATGGTTAAGTAAAAATAATCAAGATTGAGTCAGCATGATATCCCACTCACAAAACTCCCAAGCCTATGGTAGACATCCTAGGACTAGTCAACAATCTAATCAACCCAATCCCGAAACATAAACAACATATAGGTACAAAGTGTAAGTTTCATGTTTTGATTTGTTTTGAAAACACATGGTTGGGTTAAATATAAGGTTTTTAGTTTTCAGTTGATGTAAGTTTCAAGTAGATAAAACTCACAGTGTTACCCTTACAATTTAACCCATTTCTTATATCTGAATAAAATGTACAATTACCCTAATTTGATTTTAAGTCAATTATTCAAAAAAATTTAGGGGTAAATATTTAGTTAAAAAAAACTATTGATCTTCCAATAAAAATAATTTTAGTTTTATTAGAGTCAATATCATTATTATTAAAATAAACTTAAATTAAATACTCTCATTTATTAATTAAACTTAATTAAATTTCATTTAATTTAATTAATTAATAATCATATATAATAATCATCTTAATCTTTTATTAATTAATTTATTATTAAATTATTAAATAAATTATAATTTAAATTCTTAATATTAATAATAAAAAATTATAAAAACTAAATAAAAATTTATTTTAAAAAAATTGCAATCTTTAATTAAAGGGTGGTGTTCATGACATTCCACTGTCGCGATAGCAGTTACTATTGTACACAGTAGGATCTGCCATGATAGAAGTATCTGTTGCGCACGATAGGGCCTACCGTGCAGTAGTCCTCTAGTGGAAGGTGGGAATTGATGGCCCGCCTCCTAGCCATTTTAATATATTTTTTTAAAATATATTTTTAATAAATGTTTTATATAAAAACAAAACAACCACAAACCCTCCCCATTAAATTATTTAAAATATATATATTTTAAACAAAGTTATGACCAAACTCTGATAGAAGAAAAATGACCAACCTGTCAAATTTAATTGCTAAATTTTTTTATTTCATTACAAACCCTTCCCTATGTAATATTCAAATTTTAAAACTACTGAAGGAGTATTGTAATGATACTTTCAATCTTCCCACTTACAGATGAATCAATATGCATAATAGAATTCTCAAGACTACAAGATTGAAAGATTTGTTTGCAATGAAATATAGACAATCAATTCACAATCATGAAGAAGACAAAATTATTTAAATAATGTAATCAATTATGCAATTCAAGACATAAGAATCTACCTAGATTTAGATGCTAAAATCACTAACACCCAGAAGATTTGAGGGAAATTTCTTCTCCCAAAACCTTCTCTCTTCCAAAATTCTTTCCCTCTCCTAAAATTCCCAATCCCTTGAAAATGAACCCCCAAATTGTGATATGGAGTTCTCTCCTAAAATTGGAGCACTAATTGTGCATTCACCCGAGAGACTCTCACCAGACTCCAACTCTAAATTAACTTTTCTTTATCTTTTATTTTTCTTTCCCATGCACTTTTATTGAATTATTAAATTTAATTAATTTAATTTTACTTGACTTCTCTTTTAATTAATTTATTAAATTTAATCTCATGCACGCATCATGCAATCATGAAACTTTTAATAAATTAATTTTCTTTCCCATATCTTAAATTATTTTTAAATATTTAATTGATAAAATATCTGTAAGAATTTTCCTAAGGGAAAAATTCACCCAAGAACTAAGAACTCAAACACAAGCACAACTGTAGACCAAAAATGGATATGATCAATTAATCAGAGTATGTTTGAATACATTGCTCTATTCAGAATGTGATGATCAACACACTAGGAGTGCCTGTATATAAAGGTCTCTCAGGAAGCACCTAGAATGTCTCTAGAAACGACCAGAAGATAAGACAACTAAGCACCTGGTCCAACATTCTAGATAAATGGATAAGAATGACTAAGTGTCATATGTGTGTAGAAGATTCATATATTGTAGACAAAATGTTCTTAAAAGAGGTGCAGACACTTATGATGTCATCAAGACAACTCACAAGAGTGCACAAACTCCTAAGTGTCTCACAAATAAAATAATGCAAAATAAATAAATAATGCATTAACCTAAGTAAACTTAAGTAAGTGTAATAAGTAAATACTTTTTTACACCAACACCCCCCCTTAAGTGCAACTTAGGGGATGCCCTTAAGCTTATGAACTAGGATGAAGATGCATAATGGGTCTCGGCTACTAGGCCATATTAGGTACCCATGTACATAATGAAGATGCAATCTCCCATAAAGCGGGGAAAGAGGGAAAACCTCATGGGAAAAACCCTCCCCCAAAAAGAGAGATAAATATGGATGCATGGATGGATGGAGTAATCAAGACCCCCCCATTATGACATACATCCATGTATATACAAGAAAGAATGGAGAAGGACAAAACCTCCTATGAGAAAAAAGTCCCCCCCAAAAAAAGAGAAGAAGGAGATGAGGTAGTCCCCCCCACCCCCTTAAAAGTAGTGTGTCGATCAGTGATAAATGTTCTGATGTAGAAGTTGATCCATGACCTCTGTATGATGTTCCTCCCCTTTGGAAGAAACAAGAGCAAGGGTACCTGTGAGATATGCCCCTTGGATGGAGAAGGAATCTCTATGATGATTGGTATCTCTAAAACCTATTCAAAAGTCCCTGTGTCGATACTAATGATGGCTTCCTCCAAAATTGCTAAAGAGAAGTACATATTGAACAAGGAATGTGGTAGAACCTATCTTAGGAAACCAACAATCTTCTCAAATGTGAAAGATATCTCCTGTAGATGTAAAGAAGAATCCACAATCAAACCAATCTGGAAGGATTGATCATGTAGAGTATGGAGTTGAGGGTCAGAGTGGGCCCTCACAACAACTATAGAAGACTCCTCAGCAAAGAGAAGCGAGAAATCATCATAAAAGTCTCCCATGTCTATTGTGTGTGACTCCAAGAATAGAGCTCAAATGTCTGGCAAGAAATCATCACTTGGAAGACCATGAGTACCCTGTAGTGCTAAAGTACATGAATTTGTCACTATGGCAAAGGATGAAGTATCCGCCTCAAAAAGAAGATGAATGTCATCAAGAATATCTCCCACATCTTCAATGTGAGACTCCTAGAACAACTGTGCAATGTCTGAAAGGAAGTATTTGCATGAAGGTAGAGTAGGAAGACATAAAGTATCCTACTGCACTAATTTTGAAGCATCTGTGGCTGAAATAGGATCAGTTGGAGCAACAAGAGCTGGAGGTGTGATCTCATCTGAGGTTGAAGAAACTATAGCTGGAGTGACTGGATGTAGAAAGTCCACTGGAGATGGAGGATCACATGGATCTCCATATGCTTCCCAAATAGACCACCAAATATCACAAGGAAAATGTGCCAATCTAAGAGGACCAAAAGATTCCCTACTCATACTTTTACACAAAAAATTATTAAGGTTAATAATATATGTCCAATCACAATGTGGCATTGAATAGAGATAAGGAAGCAATTCTAGATGTTCTCTTAGATGGTTAATTATCAAAGTCCTCCATTTGTAATAGTTCCTTGTTGTCAACTATGGTCTAGTACCAAACTGACAAATTTGACAAGACTCCATGAGATCAATCAATGAACCCCCAAAGAATCAAATAAACCCCCTCTAATGTATGATTTAGCACTTGGAAGCCACTTGCCAATTTAGGGCCTATTTTTGAATGTAGTATTTCTCTCTATAAAATCTATAATGTGATTACAGATCTGGAAAGTACACAAAAAAATGTACTTTCAAAAAAAATGAAACCTTATTTGGAGTCCAGATGAGCCTCTACCAAGCATTTTAAGTGACAAAATTTGAGATTTTGGAGTTGCAAAAAAATTCAGAAATAGAGATCTCAAACCACCTGCACCAATGTGTAGATCACAAAATTCTACCCCAAAACAAAAAAAAATTGCTCGCAAAAAGGAGTCTGTATGAGGAAGATATTGCTGTTTGAAAATCGTTGCTGCTGTTATTTTTTCTGAATCACCGTTGTGCCTCCAAAAAATGAATGGCTCTAGATTTTGCCTCAGATGTCTGATTTGGCTGAAACAAAATCTGATTTGGGAGTTTTTGGACCTTCTGAATGTGATACAAATATTAGATTTGCACCAACAAGCTTCAATCTTCACCTGCAAAAAACCTCTCCTATGGCCCTATGGCCTAAATTTTTTTGAAAAATAATGTAGATCCAAAAAAAATAGCAGAGATGCAGATGAATAAAAATGTAGATCTGAAATGATCATACCAATTTTGCAAATCGGTCCTTTGGGTGCCGATTTGCAAAAAAAATTCTGCCTCACAATCAACTTTGGCCTAGGTTAGGCAGCTTTGTAGCCGATTTTCACCGGTTCAGTGTTCCAGATGCAATGGCAAGGTCAGATCTAGTTCTAGCTGCTACCAATTTTAGCAGCACTCTGGATTCAAGCTGAGGTGATGAAGCAAGTGTGGTCTCAAATGGCTATGTGATGAGAAAATCTCCAAGTTGCTCTGATACATTGTAAGAATTTGCCTAAGGGAAAAATTCATCCAAGAACTAAGAACTCAAACACAAGCACAACTGTAGACCAAAAATGGATATGATCAATTAATCAGAGTATGTTTGAATATATTGCTCTGTTCAAAATGTGATGATCAACACACTAGGAGTGCCTGTTTATAAAGGCCTCTCAGGAAGCACCTAGAATGTCTCTAGAAACAACTAGAAGATAAGACAAGTAAGCACCTTATCCAACATTCTAGATAAATGGATAAGAATGACTAAGTATCATATGTGTGTAGAAGATTCTTGTGTTGTAGACAACATGTGCTTAAAAGAGGTGTGGACCCTTATGATGTCATCAAGACAACTCACAGGAGTGCACAAACTCCTAAGTGTCTCACAAATAAAATAATGCAAAATAAATAAATAATGCATTAACTTAAGTAAACTTAAGCAAGTGTAATAAGTAAATACTTATTTACACCAACAATATCTATTAACCTAACAATAATATTATTTAGCATTTATTTAAAAATAAGCTCTAAATATATTATTTTTAAATTAAATAAATATTATCATGTTCTAAATTTATTCTTATAACTTTCATCTTCAAATTTAATTCTTTTTAATTAATTTCCCAATTAAATATAATTAAATATTAAAATATATTAATAATTTTCCATTAAATTAAATCATTAATTAAATCTTTTAAATTAGACTTAATTAATAGAAAATTTCACCAAAGACTCATAAAATAAAATATGAAAACCCATCATAGTAAAACACATACAAAATCAAACTAAAGGGTTATATTCATGAATTAACATCATTTGATGCATTTGGAGGATAATCAACTCAAATACTTGTCCTAATTTTTTAGGACAGATGGCTTAAAGGTTTAGATTTGGACTTAAGAATTTATCTCCCCTCTCTTACCATTGAGATAATGTGATAGGGTACGCTCATCCTAGCAATTTAAGAAAGTCAATACTCGGTACCTACAACTTGCATAAAAACCATGCATATACAAATACAATATTCTAAGCTAAACAAGCAATGGTAGGAAGTGGTTCATTGTGTAGATCCCGACTAGCAAGTGACTACGACTCCCTTCCTTAACCATATCAAAAATGTCATACATAAAGAAAACATACAGGTACACCATACACATGCAGTATGGGGTAAGTATCCATAAGAAGACACATAATTTAATTCATCTAACTAATCATCATCAATAATTGAAATCACTGAATAATCATCATACATACATGAAGTATAGAGTACCAAGTAATCACATCATATATCAACTGAATCTAAAATAATATATGATAATCTCTAAACAATGCTACTAATCACCAAGCATAAAACTACCCTAAAAGAGTTTGGCAATGATAGTAAAAATGTAAACTAGGGGTAGGCACTTGATGCAGGGGCATTCGAGGGTCAAGGCTATTGACTCATATGTGGGTTTTAGTTGAGATTTACTTCTGGGGGTTATAACTTTTGACTTGGATGTGAGTTTTGGCTGAAAATTTACAGGTAGTTGTAGCAGAAGAAGTTATTTGGATTGCTAATAGCTCATTTTGAAAGGTGGCCGTTTCGACATTTTTTTGGGATCCTAAAAACTCATTTTGACCTTCAAAATCGATTTTTAGTGTTTTTTCTAATTTTTTTAGAATTTTGTTTTTGTAATAAATCCAAAATTGTATCTTTGATTTTGTTGATTAGTTGGAAATTTTTCTTGCCTTAGTTGGGAGCTTTTCTTGGGAAAAATAAGGATTCATAGGATAAGTTTTTAAGATTACGAAAAAATAGAAATTTTTATTTTTCCCAAAATATGCCAAATATGGTAATTTTCAAAATTGTAATAAGTAGATTTTTTTTCATTGTCGAGGTAGAGTAGAGTTGGAGAATATTTTTTAATGAAGAGCTTGGTTATTCTAAAACACTTATCTTGTGTCAAATGCATATTTATCATTTAATGATATTGGGGTTACATCAACACTACATCAACCCCCTCAGACTTGGGCTTACTCTTGGAAGCCTATAAATAAGTAGGGACATAAATCTTGTAATCCAGATGTATCCTCCCATGTAGCCAATGAATCATCAATAGGGTCCCATTGGACCCTTACCTGCTTTATGGTTTGACCCTTGAGGGTCAACTCCCACTACTCTACAATGCGGACCGGCTCCAAAGCTAGTTGCCCATCCTCTACCTATAATGCATTCCAATCAAGAATATGTACCACATTAGGAATATATTTCCTAAGTACTAAAACATGGAAAACATCATGAATGTGAGCTAGGTTGGGTGGTAAAGCAAGATGATAGGCAACTAAACCAATCCTCTCAAGAATCTAAACAGTCCCACAAAGCAAGGTACTAGCTTTGAACCCTTTCCATAATAGATTGGACTCTTCTAAGGATGCACTCTCAAGAAAACCTTCTCTCTCATAGTAAAATTCTTATTTGTCCTATGTGTATCGACATACTTTTTCTGCCTATCCTATGTTGTAGTCAAGTGCTCTCATATGCATAATACCTATTGCTCCATATTTCGAAGCATCTCAAGGCCCAATAGGATGCGATCCTCAAGGTTGTCCCAAATCAAAGGTGTATGACAAGGATGACCATATAAAGCCTCAAAAGGGTTTCATGCCAATAAAACTATGATATTCATTGTTGTAACCAAACTCCACTAGGTAGAGATAGTCCTCCCAAAGAGTCTACCTATCCATCACATACATCCTCAACATATCTTCTAGAACCTGATTCACTCTCTCTCTCTCTCTCTATCCATCTATCTCTAGGTGATATGTTGAACTAAAATTCAACTACGCTCCAAGATCATGCTGTAGCAATGTCCAAAATGTAGAAGTGAACATAGGATCCCTATCCAAAATGATCTTTTAGGGAATACCATGTAGTCTCACAATGTCATGCATGAAGACATTAGCTATAGAAGTTGTAGTGTAGGAAGAGCTTATCAGTGAAAAATGTGCCACCTTAGTCAACCGATCAACGGTGACCATGATAGCATCATGACAATGAGCAATCATAAGTAATCCTACTATGAAGTCCATAGAGATGATGTCCCACTTCCATGAAGGAATTGATTTGGTTGCAAAAGTCCTGCTAGATGTTGGTGCTCTGCTTTGACTCTCTAACACTCAAGGCATCTAGCCACAAAATTAGAAATGCCATGCTTCATCCCTAACCAATAGAATAAATGTCACAAGTTTGCATGCATCTTCTTGACACCTAGATGTGTCGAGTAAGGTGCACGATGGGCCTTTAATAGGATCAATGCATGAAGCTCATCCAGTAGCAGCACATAGATCCTTCCTAAATGTCTCAGGAGGCCATCTAACTCAAGAATATAGTCTAAAAACTTACCCTTCAATGGTCTCCCTAAATCTATCTCTTTGCACACCTCCTGATACCAAGTATTGGTAGGGAGTGCTTGAAGTATCTAACTCTTCAAATCAACACTAAGAGTCATAGATAATGTAACATGTCTCCTGTGACTCAAGGAATTTTCCACCATTTTCTCCTTCTCCTAAATATAATTCACCTCAAAGTCATACTCACATAGAAACTCCATCCAACACCTCTTCCTAGCATTTAGATTAGGTTGCATGAAAATGTACTAGAGATTGTGATGATCACTATGAAGTTCAAATCTGTACCCCAATAAGAAATGTCTCCATCTCATCAAGGCATGAACTACCACTGCTAACTCAAGATCATGTGTAGGATAATTCAACTCATGATCCTTGAGCTTGCGTGATTTTTAGGTAATCACCCGTCCATTCTGCATCAATATTGCTTGAATCTCCTCAAGGGAAGCATTTGTACACACCATGAAATCACCTACTAGATCAAGTACTACTAAGATTGCTGCACTGGTCAAAATCTCTTTGAGCTTCCAAAATGCTTCCTCATATTTCTTCATCCATAAAAACTTCTTTTCTTTTCTCTGAAGGGAGGTGATAGGATGTGCTATTCTAGAGAATTTTTGGATGAATCTACAATAATAACCAACTAGAACCATGAAACTATGAATTTTTGACATAGTAGTGAGTGTAGGCAAATCTGCTATTGCTTGGATCTTCAAGGGGTATATAGAGATACCCTCACCTGATATGATGTGCCCTAAGTACTGTATCTCTGATTGAAAGAAATCACACTTTGCTACATTGGCATAAAGTTGATTATCTCTCAAGCTCTACAAAACCAAATGCAAATGTTCCTCAAGCTCCTTTAGAGATTTAGAATATATCATTATATCATCAAGGAACATGAGTATAAATCTATCAAGATAGGAATGAAACACTCCATTCATTAGACACATGAAAACTAATGGAGCATTCATCAACCCAAAAGGTATCACTATGGACTTGTAGTGCCCATAGTGACTTCAAAAGGTGGTCTCATGAATGTCAACTTCCTTGATGTGAAGCTGATGGTATCCTAACTTAAGGTTAATCTTGGAGAATAATGTAGGTTCCTTGATCTAATCAAATAAATCATCGATCTTTGGTAGAGGATACTTTCTCTTTATTGTCACCTTGTTTAGCTATCTATAATCAATACAAAGGCACAAAGAACCATCATTCTTCACAAAGAGCACTAGAGCTCCCCATGGTGATACACTAGGTCAGATACTACCCTTAGCCAAAAGATCCTCTAGTTATGGGCATAACTCACTCAATTCTTGAGTGGTCATACTATAAGGATCTCTAGAGATAGGCTCCGCTCCTAGAGTGAGGTCAATGTTGAAATCAATATCTCTCTTCGAGGCATGCCCAGAATCTCACTTAGAAAGACATCTGCATACTCCTATAAAATAGGGTGGTCCAAAGTCTTTCTTGTAGGATCTTCTTCATCTAGCTCACTTACTATAACAACAAATAATTGACATCCCTTACAAAAGCTCCACATCAATTGCATAGTGGATATCATTCGTAGAGATATAGGCCTCGGTATCCCCACAATCTCCACATCCTTCCCTTGGTCATCCTAACACACAATGGTCATCTTCCTATAGTCTATACTATCTCTATGAGAGCCAAGCTAATCCATCCCTAAGACCATATCATAGGATCCAAGAGGAATAACTCAAAGGTCCACTAATGTCACAAACCCTCCTATGCCAAGCCCACACTTATGAACTATGGAATCTGTGGAAAACTTAGCACCTGAGGCTAGTTCCACTTGCTAACCCTAATATTTCTTAAATGCTTCTAGCTTACACTTAGCAACTAGAGATGGTGAAATAAAAGAATCTATGGCACCTGAATCAAACAATATAGAGAGAGGTGTACCTTGGATCACTCTTGTAGTCTCAACCATGGTCCCCTGATGGTCTTCCTGATAGTGATCTACTGCTGCAAATACCCTATGAGCTCTACCTACATCTCTAACCATGGGCTCAAATGCTACTGGCCTAGGACCTAAATACTAAGGTGCTTGCTGTGGATAATGAGTTGCAATGTGTTGAACCTACCCACATGTATAACATCATGTTCCTTTGCTATATCCTCTCAATATAGGAGGTGCATTTGATCGTTGGTGGTTATCCCTACTACCAAAAGATTGGTTGGTATATGCAAGCTAAGTGTACTAGTTTCACCTATTGTTCTATGCATTATGATTGTTATTGGATTTAGAACTACCACCACCACTTTGTGCTTGAGGGTATGATCCCTTCTACTACTATAACTATTGAGGCTGCTACTGGTTTTGATTTCCCTTAGGAAAAGGGGGCTTCCTATTTCCACTTGTGTTGTGGTTGCCCTTAGATCTTGATGTTGTAGGCGCTCCCACAAAACCCCCATGTCTAAGGTTGACACTCTTCTCTCCAAGGATGGTTCGATGTACCACATCTTTAAGGGTTTTAGGCTCAAACACCTTAATACCCCCAACTAGATGGTTGTTCAAGCCTCTAATGAAATTTTGTGCCAACTGTGTTAGGTTATTAGTGAATCCTAAAAAGGGCATGAGCTCATAGAACTTGCACTCATACTCTACTATGGTCATAGTGAACTATCTCAGGTTATGGAACTCATCTACTCTATTTTTCTTCCATTCCTTTGGTAGGAATCGCTCATGAAAGTTTTCCAAGAATATCTCCCATGTAACACTATTCATGTCTATGCCTAGCTTCTTTTCCTCGATAGTCCACCAAGTGGCTCCAAATTTTTCCAGATTGGTAATAGAAAACCTTACTTTGACATTACTATCAAAGTCCTACATAGAAAAAACCCTATTGAGAGCAATAAGTCACTACTTGGCTACATATCCTAAACCATGCCCATCAAAGGGCTTAACCTTGGACCTCATGAGGTCCTTCATTTAAGTAGCTACTATGGATCTATGTTGATCCTTCTAAGGGCTCCTAGACCTAGGTCTATGCTAATGTCCTACCCAATGTGCTTCATCTTGATCATGAATAGGAGGTAGGAGATTAATGATGGTTTGCATCATTTTCCTCAAATCAACCTCCCTAGATTTAGCTTGATGCTCTCTATGGCTCTCTTCTTGATGCTCATTAGCATGCCCTTCCCTATTGTCTTCCTGAATAAGTCCTCCATGGACAGACTTATGGACACTAATAGCTCTGCCTCATCCATAGCCTCTACCATGGCCTAGGCTATGACCTCTAATAGAAGATCTCATCCCAAATACCATCCTACAATAATATCCAAGATGCAAGATACTAAAAAATCCATAAAGCATGTACTATAAGCATATATAAAAGACACATGGTTTAGAAAGTAGAATAAGTTTCAATTTTTAGTTTTCCTATATTTAGGTTTATGTATAATTTCAATTTTGAAGTCTAAGTGCTCATGTTAGAAAGTATAAAACTAAAAGTTTAAGCTTTGTTTTAGTTTAACTAGTTCAAGTTTCAGTTTGAAATTGATATACATAATAGTTTAAAGTTTTATTTTTGTTCAACTAGTTAACAACTAGTGGCATTTCAATATACCCAAAGCTCCCAATGTAGAAACTCAAGCTCTGATACCAGATGTAACGCCACGCCAAGGGATCCAAAAGAAATAACCTAAAGTTTTACTAATTATTTCAACATTTTTTATTTTTTGAACAAGAAGAATAATATACACATCAGACATAAAGTAGCAAATGCAATAACATATGATCATCTATAAGCATACATAACAGGTTACATTTCTTAAGGATCCCATGATGTTGAATCAAATTTAAATTTAATTAATACTAAGTCCATCAAATACCACATCCATATGAAAGAATAATTAAAAGGTCCAATGTCCATTTAAATAATATAAATTTGTTCTGAATGCCTCTTGGCAAATGAAATTCGGAATGCTCAATCATCCACTATACATGTCATAGGGTATGAAAGGCTAAAAGAATATACATATGTAGAACTAGAAATACATGATCCTCCTTGGATCCATGATACAAGTACAACAAAATAAATGAAACCATCCACCATACATGATATATCCATTCATCATAAAAGATATAAACATCCATTAGAAAGTATAGCCATCCACCATAATGATACATAGAATGAAAGGAAATGCAAACAAAGAAGCTCCAGCTATGGTGACTACAAATGGATCTCAATGGTAAGAGTAAAAATCACTACCACCTAATGGCATGGAACCTAAATGGCCCACTCCCACCATGCTAAGGAGATAGTCTCAAGTCCCAAATAGGATATCAACCAAATATCAAAAGTACTCTCTGAGTCCAAGAAATCCTAAAAGTATTCTAACTCAAGTCTTCCAAGATAAGTTGACATCTATACCCAGAGGCACACAAGACACGTAGGAAGCCTACTATGTAAATAGGCAAGTGTCATCACATGAATCATGCTAGAGTTACCTTTGTAGTCCCTCAGGACCTCGGCCCCTAGTGATCCCTATGTGGCCACTAGTATCTTCTCGTACTGACAAGGCATACTATGGGTGCAAAGTCACAACCAAGAATTCTCTCTACTCTTATCCTAGTCTATACTAGCACTCAAGGCATGGGCAAGAACATACAAAGACTCTTATTAGGTTCATTTTACTCTCATTTAGTGTAGTGTTTCACTTATTAAACAACTTGCAATGGGTTACCCTAGTAGCCACTTAGGGCCCTAGCCCCCATTGCAAGCCACTTCTTGACATTATATATAGATAACCTACCCTAAGCTCATGAAATCACAAATCAAAGAATCATATCAAAATCACCTCAGCCCTATACAAGTAACTAGAATGCATCAAAAGATAAATCACATTACCCATCAATTATTATCAAGCAACTAGAAAGTATCCCATTAATACTGATCAACGACTGAAAATAGTTAAGTCAAATATCCCATAGTATAAATCTCACTATCCCACAAAGACATTATAAATAGTAGCCAATAATATAAACACACTCAACATAGAGCATACCAACACATTACCATGGTTAAGTAAAAATAATCAAGATTGATTCAGCATGATATCAAGGCATATGCACCGAGTTGTGGTGCCAAAAAGGTGACAAGAAAGTTTTATTTTCCTATTTTAAAAAGTGCGTACATGCTATAGTGCGCACGTGTTATACCGCGCATGCGCTATGGCTTGGGCAACCCAAGCCATAGCGCGTGCGCGCTATAGTGCATACGCACTTTAAAAAAAATAAAAAGTATATATGATGGGCTGCAAACCTACAGCCCATCATTTTCATTAGCATTTTCTTCTACTCCTATAGCGAGCAGCGCGTAGGCGAGTTGAAAACTCAAAATTTGCACCACCATTTGCTAAAATGCCTCCTCGTCGACGAAATCCAAGACCACAAGCGCACCCATGACGACGCCATAAGTGATATGAACCTAACTTTGCATTGTTTGATATATTTTTCATATTATTTTGTAAGTTTTTTATATTCTTTTGTAAGGTTTTTACAAATTTCATTTAGATTTGTTTATTTATTTGAATTTCAATTGATTTTTTATCAAGAAATGTTCATAATCAACCAAAAAATCCACAAGAACATCAAAACCCTCAAGAACCCCAAAACCAAAACCCTCCTCAAGAAGAAGAACAAATTCCACAACTCGAACCAATTGCAAGACCTCCACCAGCCACACAAGAAAATATAAGAAATGAAATAGAGAGAGGCAAAAATCAATTAGAAGGAATCATTGCTCAGTTGAAAGAATCCAGACAAACCAATCCAATGAGGGCTCAATTGGCATCATCCCTTGAATCCATTAACACTCAGATAGCCTCAGTTAGTGGTCAGTTAGATATTTGGTAGGCTAAGAGGGATGAACAAAAAAGATTTTATGCAAATAAATTGTCATATGAAGATGTTAGAAAAAAGGAAATACCAAAAGGTAGTATATGTGCATTATTTAGAAAACCCGATGAGAAAAATACTATTAGAGAGGGCAATAAATGATTCCCCATCCATTGGTGCATACATGATGCTATTAAAAATAATTTTTGGGATAGATGGTGGATGGTTTTTGATGCCCCTCCTTGCAACAATCACGAGGTCCCCATGTATTTTTTGAAGAAATTATATTGTGAGTTTGTCCTTGGGGAGATCCCCAATTATTTTGATATGTTAGACTCCCAGGGTAGAGGTGGGGGGTCATCATTGGAGAGGCTCGGAGCACGTTGTGACCCTAATGTAGTTAGGGCACCCGTGGTCCATCCACAGCGTGAGCATGTGATTATTCCTTCAATTGTGAAAGAACATGTAGAGGCCAGCACTCTAGGGACCATTAATGCTTTGACACAGACCCTCATCCATTCCATGAGCCCATTAGTTGAGGGGAGCCTTCTATACATCGTGGTCACATGTGCACTTCATGCGGATCCCTATGCACATTTGGCACTCATGTCGAAGATGGTGCAGATGATGGGCTTGTCACCGATCAGTTCCTAAACGAGACATTTGGCATTGACACACAGGTAAATTACTAATTTGATCACATTTCATACATATAGTGAATGATTAATTAATTAGGATTTATTGACATTGTACAAAATTTAGGGTCAAAGTGTTCCTGGGCCTAGCAGCGATCCTCCAGGCCCATTTTTTGTCCCTTCGACGAGTCCTGAGGTATGTATCAATTTAATCATTTTAATTAATACATATATTTATTATGTAATCATATTAAGGATTGACCAAAAAAAATATGCATGTGCATCAGTTCTCCACAAGACCCTCAACCTTTACCATAGACGCAGAGCAGAGACATCATACAAGCTTCACACAGGTACAGTTGTTTCATGTTAATTTAATTCATTTGATTATATTTATTCCATGTTTCATGTTAGATATAATGTGTATTGTATGACATGCATCTCATGATGTCAGACACACCTCCTCATCTGCGACAGTCTGTTGATAGTGGAGTGGCCGCAGCTGTGGCTAGCTCACAGCCACTGACGGAGGTATGAAAGAATTTTCTTCGTTTTAGTTGTTGTTTATAATAGTCAATCTCAAAATTTCTAATGTTATTTATAAGTGATTATATTTATTGAATTGTTGTAGGGTCTTGTCACGCCTGATCGTCCACGAGCATTTGAGGTGGACTTACAGAGTGACTATTTGTTGGCGGTAAGAAAATAATTGATTTTGTGAGTACATATATTTGATTTCAACGTATAATAAATATTGATTCATATCTAATTTCTTTGTATCAGTTGGACTTGGAGAAGAGCCTCAACAAGAGGTCAAGTGAGCGTGTCAGGAGGGCCCCATCATCTCCACTGTTTCCCTCCACACGACTGCAGAGGATGTCGAGAGACTTGTTTCCTTCCCCTCGTGGGAAGGAAAAGACGTAGTTGAGATATTTGATACATATATAGAGAGACTTGTTTCCTTCCCCATGTATATATATAGTCATTTGAGAGACATATTCGATACACATTTGATATACATATGACATTCTATATTTGATGTATGACATTATTGGTTAATATATGATATGTTTGTTCATATACGACATTATTGGTTATCATAATATATAATGTGTTTGTTAATGTATATGACATTATTGGTTATCATTTTATATTATATGTTTGTTCATGTATGACGTTAAATTAGATATGTTTGTGTATGACATTAAATTAGATATGTGCATGTATGAAATTAAATTCAATTGCTAGAGAGTTGCCATTATGTCTACCAACTAGTAGATGTTCTTTTTTTCTTTATTAGTATTTCTCAAAAATTGCAAAGAAGTTGTTTCTGGTGAATAGTTGTAAACAATTGTGATCATCGACTTCATATACTCATGGCTTTGGCTGCGAACACTTGTAACTTTGCCTATAAGCATCCATGGCTTTGGCTATGTGCACTAGTGGCTTTGGCTGTGAGCATTTATGGCTTTGGTTGTAGGCATAATATAGCCTTGGCTGTAGGTTGTCTTTCTTGCTGCATGTCGAAGTTACCTTCAAGAATATCATTAGTCTAAGATCATTACAATTAAAATACTATGACATAATACCTTGGAAATAATAGTCTTTAACCCATTACTTTATTTGTTAAAACATCATGTAGTATCTACTGTAGTCCTTCTACTCAAATATGTTTTCAAAAATACTTAGTATGGCAAAGAAATGTCTATGGAAAGGTTGTCAAATAGGATATTGAAGAACTAAATGTGGATAGTCATTAGTACCCATCAATAAGAACACGAACATCTTTCTCAAGCAAGCCATATGACATTAGCAAGTAATTTATAAATTTCCTTTGCAAATAACTAGAAGATGTTATGAATCTTAATACAGAGTTAATCACGAACTCATTATTCCATCCAAGAAGCATATATCACCCTAAGCCAATTAACTGACAGGATAAAAATTAATTCAATTTCAACAAAATTTTGAGTATAACAAGCATCTTAGGGATTCTTACAAGAATTAAGACGATGTTCACAAGAGCATTACAAGTTCTTGTAATGCTATTTCACATATTGTAATCATATTCAGTTTTGAATGGCCATTTGTGTAACAAGCATAAATGTTCTTTAAGGTCTTTTAATTCTAGACATGAATTTTATTATGAAGCTTTTTTATGACAACCCACTCAATGCATATATTGTTGTTCCACATTATGCTAATTTGACTTTCATTGGTTGATTTGGGTCTAGACATGACGTTATTCACTACCTTTTTTATATATTATTTTTTTGTAGTGAGGTTTTGGCCTGAATGAATGTATCAATCATCGAAGTTGTGAACCTTGGTCGAGATCCTTACAAATATATTTTCAAATTGGACCTCAAATAGTTTTCTCAGTCACCCCCTGTACACAGATACTGAAATTGTAGTTAATTACAAAATTAATACTGAATTAACACAAGTTTAATTGAGAAGTATTATGTACCTCAATAGGCTAGATTATTATTGATCGGGAAGCTTTATTTTAGAGCAGTTGGTTTCCTAAATCTTTAGTGCAATGACAATCTTATGGAATGTGGAATTAGGTCTGCTAGCTAAGGAACGTTCTTTAAAAGGTAGAGGAAACTCAAGACTCACATGTTTCCAATCAATATAAATGTTTAAATCGCTTCTCAAATTTTTTCTATTTATGATCTTCTTAAAACTTAACTTTCTAAATGCATTGATGGGGAAATAAAGATCTTCTAGGAACTAAAGGCTAATCATGCTTAATATTTACAATTCTCTATTTTTATCTAATAATTTAAAAAAGATTGTACAAGTGTTTTTAAAGAGCAACACTTGTCACTAACATCATAAGAAGGAATATCCAAGGAGTCTTACCACTGATCCCCCACCACCAAATTCAATAGAAAACAAAATTCCACTACTAAAGAGATAGCAACAATGATCATCCCTAGTCTCTCCCTTATCACAAAATGATTACCATCAAAATTTGCATTTCCAATTGCATCATGTGCGTTGAAGCGATAGTAACATTTTCACTCTCTTACCTAATGTCTCCCATTTCTGAAACTCCTAGGGAAGGGCAAGGCCATCTTCTCAGTGCTTCAAAATACAATGAGTTCCATTTTTTCACATATTGATAATCATTGACTTAAAGTATAGTCGAAGTATTGACAGCCCATAGATATGCCCCGTCAAAGATCGCAGCCTTGTGGCATTTAGTGACCCTTAGGGACATTTTGGTTCAGTGTGCCTGAGAACGTTCGAGCACTGAAGGGGATAGGAAGAGGTTGGGGATAGGGTTTACTTGGCCACCCAGAGCTAATGGAGCAGACAGTTTGATCCCACAACGAAAGATGAGAGAGATTTGGTAGTTGGCAACTTTGTCCAGGCCAACACTAAAAGTTTCAGGATCACCCGAGATGGCATTGTAGAATGAAAACAGAATGTGATCTCCAAAAAGAGAGAGAGTTTATTGTAGGTATCTGCAACACAATCCTGTAGGAATGGGAATCTCATCCATATCTCACACGATCTTCGAGATATGCCCTGTCAAAGATCGCAGCGCTATGGCATTTAGTGACCCTTAGGGACATTCTGGTTCGGTGTGCCTGAGAACGTTTGAGCACTGAAGGGGACAAGACAAGTTTGGGGATAGGGTTTACCTAACCACCCGGAGCTAATGGAGCAGACAGTTTGATCCCACGACGAAAGATGAGAGAGATTTGGCAGTTGGCAACTTTGTACTGGCCAACACTACAAGTTTCACCATCACCTGAGATGGCGTTGTAGAATGAAAACAAAATGTGATCTCCAAAAAGTGAGAGAGGTTATTGTAGGTATCTGCAACATGGTCCTATAGGAACTAGAATCACATCCATACCTTGTACGAGCTTCGAGATATGCCCCATCAAAGATCGAAGCCCTATGGCATTTAGTGACCCTTAGGGACATTCTGGTTTAGCATGCCTGACAACATTTGAGCACTGAAGGGGACAGGAAGAGCTTGGGGATAGAGTTTACCCGGCCACCTGGAGCTAATGGAGTAGACAATTTGATCCCACGACGAAAGATGAGAGAGATTTGGCAGTTGGCAACTTTGTACTAGCCGACATTGCAAGTTTCAGCATCACCCAAGATGGCATTGTAAAATGAAAATGGAATGTGATCTCCAAAAAGTGAGAGACGTTATTGTAGGTCTCCACAACACAGTCCTATAGGAACTAGAATCACATCCATACCTCTGACGAGCTCTGAGATATGCCCCGTCAAAGATCGCAGCCCTATGGCATTTAGTGACCCTTGGGGACATTTCGGATTGGCGTGCCTGAGAACGTTTGAGCACTGAAGGGGATAGGATGAGGTTGGGAATAGGGTTTACCCAGCCACTCAGAGTTAATGGAGTAGACAGTTCGATCCCACAATGAAAGGTGAGAGAGATTTGGCAGTTGGCAACTTTGTACTGGCCCACACTACAAGTTTCAGCATCACCCAAGATGGCGTTGTAAAACAAAAATGGAGTGGGATCTCCAAAAAGTGAGAGAGGTTATTGTAGGTCTCTGCAACACGGTCCTGTAAGAACTAGAATCACATCCATACCTCACATGAGCTTCGAGATATGCCCCGTCAAAGATCGCAGCCCTATGGCATTTAGTGACCCTTGGGGACATTCTGGATTGGCGTGCCTGAGAATGTTTGAGCACTGAAGGGGATAGGATGAGTTTGGAGATAGGGTTTACCCGAACATGCGGAGCTAACAGAGCAGATAGTTTGATCCCATGAGGAAAGGTGAGAGAGATTTGGCAGTTGGCAACTTTGTACTGGCCAACACTACAAGTTTCAGCATCACCCAAGATGGTGTTGTAAAATGAAAACAGAATGTGATCTCCAAAAAGTGAGAGAGGTTATTGTAGGTCTCTGCAACATAGTCCTATAGGAACTAGAATCACATCCATACCTCACACGAGCTTTGAGATATGACCCATCAAAGATCGCAGCCCTATGGCATTTAGTGACCCTTAGGGACATTCTGGTTCAGTGTGCCTGAGAACGTTTGAGCACTGAAGGGGATAGGAAGAGGTTGGGGATAGGGTTTACCTAGCCACTTGGAGCTAATGGAGTAGACAATTTGATCCCACGAGGAAAGGTGAGAGAGATTTGGCAATTGGCAACTTTGTACTGGCCAACACTATAAGTTTCAACATCATCCAAGATGGCATTGTAAAATGAAAACAGAATGTGATCTCCAAAAAGTGAGAGAGGTTATTGTAGGTCTCTGCAACATGGTCCTATAGGAACTAGAATCGTATCCATACCTTGCACGAGCTTCAAGATATGCCCCATCAAAGATCGCAGCCCTATGGCATTTAGTGACCCTTAGGGACATTCTGGTTTAGTGTTCCTGAGAACGTTTGAGCACTGAAGGGGACAGGAAGAGGTTGGGGATAGGGTTTACCTGGCCACTTGGAGCTAATGGAGCAGACAGTTTGATCCCACAAGGAAAGGTGAGAGAGATTTGGCTGTTAGCAACTTTGTACTGGCCAACACTACAAGTTTCAGCATCACCCAAGATGGCATTGTAAAATGAAAATGGAATATGATCTCCAAAAAGAGAGAGAGGTTATTGTAGGTCTCTGCAACATGGTCCTATATGAACTAGATTCACATCCATACCTTGCACAAGCTTCAAGATATGCCCCATCAAAGATCGCAGCCCAATGGCATTTAGTGACCCTTAGGGACATTCTGGTTCAGTGTGCCTGAGAACGTTCGAGCATGGAAAGGGATAGGAAGAGGTTGGGGATAGGGTTTACCCAGCCACCCAGAGCTAATGGAGCAGACAGTTTGATCCCACGACGAATGATGAGAGAGATTTGGCAGTTGGCAACTTTGTACTGGCCCACACTACAAGTTTCAGCATCACCCGAGATGGCATTGTAGAATGAAAATGGAATGTGATCTCCAAAAAGTGAGAGAGGTTATTGTAGGTCTCTGCAACATGGTCCTGTAGGAACTAGAATCGCATCCATACCTCACACGAGCTCTAAGATATGCCCCGTCAAAGATCTCAGCCCTATGGCATTTAGTGACCCTTGGGGACATTCCGGATTGGCATGCCTGAGAACGTTCGAGCACTGAAGGGGATAGGATGAGGTTGGAGATAGGGTTTACTCGGCCACCCAGAGCTAACGGAGTAGACAGTTCAATCCCACGACGAAAGGTGAGAGAGATTTGGCAGTTGGCATCTTTGTACTAGCCCACACTGCAAGTTTCAGCATCACTCGAGATGGCGTTGGTAAACAAAAATGGAGTGTGATCTCCAAAAAGTGAGAGAGGTTATTGTAGTTCTCCACAACACGGTCCTGTAGGAACTAGAATAGCATCCATACCTCACACGAGCTTCGAGATATGTCCCGTCAAAGGTCGCAGGGCTATGGCATTTAGTGACCCTTGGGGACATTCTGGATTGGCGTGCCTGAGAATGTTTGAGCACTAAAGGGGATAGGATGAGGTTGGGGATAGGGTTTACCCGACCACTTGGAGCTAATAGAGTAGACAGTTCGATCCCACGACGAAAGGTGAGAGAGATTTGGCAGTTGGCAACTTTGTACTGGCCCACACTGCAAGTTTCAGCATCACCCGAGATGGCATTGTAAAACAAAAATGGAGTGTGATCTCCAAAAAGTGAGAGAGGTTATTGTAGGTCTCCACAACATGGTCCTGTAGGAACTCAAATCGCATCCATACCTTACACGAGCTCCAAGATATGCCCCGTCAAAGATCGCAGCCCTATGGCATTTAGTGACCCTTGGGGACATTCTGGATTGGCGTGCCTGAGAACGTTCGAGCACTGAAGGGGATAGGAAGAAGTTGGGGGTAGGGTTTACTTGACCACATAGAGCTAATGGAGTAGACAGTTCGATCCCACAAGGAAAGGTGAGAGAGATTTGGCAGTTGGCAACTTTGTACTAGCCGAAATTGCAAGTTTCAGCATCACCCGAGATGGCATCGTAAAATGAAAATGGAGTGTGATCTCCAAAAAGTGAGAGAGGTTATTGTAGGTCTCCAAAAAGAGTGTTTAAAAATGCAAAAACAGTGGGGGGTCCTTTGTATGGTTTGGGAGTTTAACCATTAAAACTAGAAATTGTCCTAGTAGTAAGTGTTGGTAACAATTTTGAAATTTGATTGTTGAGTGTTGAGAAACCTCAAGTTTGGGATTTTTCTTGTTGTTTTGAGTCTATAATAACCATTTCCATCTGAAAATTTGAGTGTTGAAACCATTTAAGAAGTATTTGCATAGTTTTCCCTAAAATTTGAGTGCATAAAAAGGGGTATGTGATTGCTCCCAAGGTGGATTTAGTGTTTTCTCCAAACAAGAGTTGCATTTTATGTTTGAAGTCATCTAATATAACCAAAGTGAAGGTTTTTGAACCATTTTGGGGTTCTAGAGATGTTGCAAAGTAAGATTTCTAGAAAGCCCTAGGGTAAAGGGGCTAGAAAGGAGGGTTTTGTAAAAACCATTGTAAAGTTGATCATGAGACCAAAAAAATAGAAGAATCCTTGCATTTGAGTCATGTCTTAAGACCTTTTTGGGTCATGGGAGTTCCAAAATTCAAGGGATTGTGAGTTGCTTTGTAAATGGCCTCAAACTAGGCCTAGTTGGTAGACTGAAATAGCCAGTTTTGAGTGATATTTTACAAAACAAGTGTAGTTGGTTTTGGAGTATATTTTAGAGTGAGGAAAAGGGTATTTTAATCACCCAATAGTTTAGGAATTTCTGTGGAAAATTTTGGAGAAAACAACAAATTAGTGACTGGCAAGGGCTAGTTGGAACAAGCCTAGAAGAGGCAAAATTGAGAAAGTGTAAGAGATGAGTTGCTGAGAGTGTGCAAGGAGTTGGAACATGTTAGATGAGATGTTTTGAGATGATCCAAGATGTTGAGGCCATGATATAATGCCAAGGATGAGTTTTGGTACTTGCATAGGGTGTTCCAACCAAGCTACAAATGCATAGGATAGGACCTTGTAAGGTACTTGCAAATTATGGTTCTAATGCCGAAAAAATAGAACTCCCACCAAACTTGGAAATTTACCTTATCTTTAATGTCAAGGACTAAGTTCAATATAAAGGGCCTACATTCATAGAAGGACAAACAAAATCAAAGGTTGAAGAAGTCACTATTCCATTATAATCTCAGCCAAAAGCTGAAAAGGTTATGGATTCAAGAATCAAGAAGAAGACTTGTCATGGCACCTATATGGAGCATCTTATCAAATGGAAGGATCAACCAGAATCTGAAGTAACATGGATAGATGAGAGTGATTTTGGAAAGAAAGGTATTCCTATGAAATTCCTTCAGATTTATCCACCATGAGTTCTTTGTCACATAGTCAATTGGTGTGCATAGATCCTAGGGAAGGGGATAGTTGGGAGATATCCTCTTGGGAATAGGGTCAAGAAGAAACCCTATAGGATCAGAAGAAGTCATTGGTTAGTTTGGGCATAGTGGCCTAAACTAGCAGGGTGGGTCTCCTTACATTACTGTTGGTTAGAGAATTCCAATTTTTATTTGTTCAAGGCTAAGAGACATATAAAAAACTAAATTTTCAATTATGATATTAGATTAAGCTTGCTAATACAAGATTCACAACCAGATTGGTTGTAGGAGGTTGTCACAAACCTTGGGTAACCAAATACTTGTGGGGATGAAAATGTTTCCCTTTTAATTCCATCCCCACCACATGTTGACCCCAAGGACGTAATCTAATGCTTTGCAAATGGTGGCAACCATGATGAAATAAATAGTTAACAATTTTTTGATACCCAGGCCCAAAATGACTATGATGGAGATGTTGATTTTATACGTTACATGCCACTAGACAAAAAACAACATAGTGGTTTACCCAGTAGATTCCTATAGCTACCAAAGAAAAGGATACAAAATTCTAAGGAACAAGAGAGACTAAGAAGTTATTTGAGGCTAATGCACTTTACATGAAGGAGAAGATCAGGGATAGGAAAGATGGGAGAGAGGAAAAGATTGCAAGAAATGAGATCTTAGATGCTATAGAGAGGGGAAAATGAGTTGTGGAGATGGTTGCACTAAAGGAATAGATGAGGAAAGAAAGAGAGGATAATCTAAATGTTTGAAAGAGATATAGACCAAATATTGGAGGTGCACCTTCAACAACTATAGAAATTATATTTACAACACTAGCTTTATGGACAATTGATGGGAACTCAAGTAGATGGGAGAAATTTCAATTTTTTTGAAGCGATAAAGTTTTGTGATGTATTTAGAATATCTAAGATAGACTTATTTTTTATGTGAACTAAACCATTCTTACATTACTATTTAAATGTATTTGTATTGTTATAATAGTTTGATTGTTGGTCATGGTGTAAAATATGTAAAGTTTAGAAATATAAATAGTTCATCATAAAGATATTATATAATTAATTTATTTTAAATAATAGAAATAATCATAACAAATAGATAGAAATTTAAAAAAAAAAAATTTATACAAAAAGTTTTAATTTATTTTAAATAATTAAATAATAGAAACATCGTAGAATTAATAATTCAGTATAATCATAACAAATAGACACTAAACAATCCCAAATTCAAACATACGAAGGTCCAACTAGAATAATGACTTTAAATAACCAAATACCAAAGCCAAACAAAGGAAATGGGACTTTTACCTTAAATGAATAAATTACATGAAGAAGGGTGGCTGGCTATTTGGAAATCTACTTATTTTTCTTCTCTCCCTCCTGTCATCCAAGAGAACATGCAATGAAAGAAAAATATTGTCACAATAAGAAAATATGAAAAATATTGTTCTAGCTTTAAAAAAATTGGAGACATCAAAACATAAAATCTAGATTCTAAATAAATCAAAACATAAAATCTATGATTTAAACTAAATCTCATCATTTATGCATCATAACAATACGGTCCACCTTAGTCATGTGGACAGTCTTGGGGAAGAGGTTGCAACAATGTATTTGGATCTAGTTGATCACTCTTTCTCTCTCTCCCTCTCTCTGTATTCAATCTAATGAGCCAACTGGATCTGCTCGACATTTTAATGTCTCAAGTATTGCCTCGTGGTCTAACTCGCGAACTCTCCAAATATTCTTATTATGTGGTTTTCCACCATATTTTATCAAGTGGACATTTGATGCGACAACAATATTTGAATAATGAAGAATCTTCCTCTCTATTTTCCAATCCTCGAATAACCACAAGTTAGGGTTCTTCATAGAATATCGTCTAAGCCATGTGCCAGTTACAACCACCGCATCGACATGGTACTCTAAACCTTCACCATCTATAATCGAGTGATCCAATTTTTGTTTGGCTTGAACACAATGACACAAATAATAATCTGTCCCTTCTTCATTGTCTTTAGGTGCAATAATAGCAAAAACATGGCCTGCAGTGACAAATGTACAAAATGCGGTCATTAATTCAGAAAATACTTGCGTAAAAGTTATAAAGTTACATATTGAAATTACAAAGATATAAAAATATATATATATATTACCAGGTTGCACTAGATCAGACAAGCAGTCAAAGTTAATAGACAATTCCATCTATACCATTTCCAGTGCTTGTGGGGGATGATGGGTGTCAATTGGGTCCAAAACCCATATATCCCATTTGTCCACCCATTCAGTCGACTCACAGTCATCCCAATTTTCCTCTGCACATGATGGACAATAGCATGCCATTTTTCGTGTGTGGATACTCCATGAACCTGCATCAGAGCTTCTAAAAGAGTGCAACTCACTGGATCCTATTAGTGTGCAACAATCCTAATATGGTGCAATGTTAGTATTATCTATCAACCAAAAAAATCTACGAACCGTAGACTCACCTTCCTTACCTGGACCCATTGTAGCGTTACACCACTGGACGATGGATTTTGCATCTGTCAATATTGCTCCATCTTTCTACTTTAGTTCTTCATGAGCTAAGGCTCTTTTGATGCATGTTCCTGCACCATCATGCTCTCCCTTTCCATGACCAGCCTCTGTGAAATTCCACATGTATTGAATTCTACACAACTTGTGCATCCTACTCAACCAATAGAACATCTATGCATTCTTGAATTGAGATGCACAATTGTCTGACCAAATAATGTGCTGACAATATGTGATGCCCCTGTTAGCCAAATCTCCATAAAATAGTTGAAAACAACCATGTACGAACTTCGTAGAATGTGATCAATCATCACTGATGTAAAAATGGTACTCCCTCAAAATCTTCCTGTCATCCTCTGTACTTGTAGGTGAATGCATGAATGTTATGTGAACAAATATGGAAACTTGTTGAGAAGTATAATACTTTTCTTGCACCTCATTTTGTGGTTGTAGTGTGTAGTTCTCTGCGAAATCTACAATCGAAACAATGGTATCCGGTGGAAACGTATCCTTGCACAACTTGAATTGCAAATCCAGCCATCGAGCTCTATGGGTATGCCTTGCATACTTGTAAATAATGTTTTCACAAAAAATCTTCATGAACTCATACACTGGAATCTTTTCAATGACTAAATCACATCTTTTACCATGTTTCCCATCTTTTAGAGCATATGTCACTATCTTAAATTTTCCATAATCTACTATTTAATTTCCAATTGCATGTGTACTATCCATATGTTGACAAGTTGATAAAAGTTGCAAAGAACCACAAAACAAGCACGTACCATCCAAGCATGATGTCTTGTAAAATTTTTGGCCGTCTCTTATTTCACATAAAATGTTGGATATGAATTCCCTTGAAGATCTTGGTGGCTCATTTATGTCACAATCCTGCAAAACAAACTGAGAATGCAAAATTATGCATATATGCCTAAAAACATCAAAATGGTTAGAAAATTCAATATGTATCCTACAACAACAAGTTGTGCGTGTGTGATTTATCTTCACATAAAAAGGTTTACCCATCTCAAAAAAATTTTGACTTATTCGAATTTGAGGATACATACCAATAAATTTTACAAAAAATTGTGTCTGAGTTGTGTCCAAAAAATGTTTCGCATGTGGCTCGCGATTTTGGCTACCAATCCTCCTTCTTACAAAATCTCTTTGATTAGGGAAAACACGTGTGTTATTTTTCCAAAAATCTTCGATCAATGATTTCAAGGCTTCACTAATTTCTTTATCCCTTCACGGTAGTCTACTGCTAAATGTCCATAACTCATTTTTTGTTGGATCTTCCTATCTCTCACGCCTTAGCATGGCTCTCCTTAGAGTACCTCTACCAATTTTTAATGTTTTGCTTGTCTTTCTCATGAGTCGAGCTTTTTTCATTTGGCTACTTACTATTGTCGATGTAAGTACTCATCATGCGATATTACTATCTTTGGTGCGTGATTTAGAACCCACTTTGTTATAAGCATTCATTAGATTCTTTACAATGTTTTTTTCATTTGAATCATCCATCGTTCTTAGCCCAAGAATCTTCATGATATGCCTAAATTTTAAATTCCTCATCATTTCAACAAATAATTGGCATTGACCTGTAATATTTAATTCATCAAAAAATAATCGCCACATACGATTAACTTTTCTTTGACAAGTACACTTGCTAATCTTGTCAGGCATTGATTTCAAAATGTTACTATCAATATCAATCAAATATTTTGGTCTTCTAAAACGAATTCTAGAAGGTGTTATAATCTCTTCAATTCTCTCAACATTTTGAACATCAACATAAGGTTCAGTGTATTGCGTACCTTGAACCAAAGATGATGTGCCTTGGCAATAAGATGCAAAAGATGGAATATCACCTACTTGATGTGTTGATGGTGTGCCTACAACATGACATGATGGAGTGTGTATATCGTCGGATCTAAAAATTGGTGTCTCTTCAACATGAGAGGACGATATGACTTCAACATTGGAAGATGGTGTAGTAGACGATATGACTCCAACATTAGAAGATGGTGTAGCTTCACAATTCAATTGTCTTCTTGACGTAACAGTCTCATTCATTCTCTTTGTCTTTCCAATTCTTCCTCTTTGTTTCTTGGTACCGGTGGTTCTTGATCCTCTTCAAAAGTCAATTCTTCATTATTGCTTTGCAATTTTCTTTGCTCACGTAGTAATTTCATTTTATCTCTTTTAATTGCCAAATCTCTCTCCCTATCTTCATTTGTTTGATTTTTTGGTTTCTTCCTTGGCATGATGATGATTTCTACATGTCAAATTATTCAAACATTTGAATTACTTAAAATGTGTAAATTAAAAATTATTCAAATACATATAAAAATTATAATTATTTGAATGAATACACAATATATATAAAATGACTTGTCAAATTTCTAACCATTTCGAAATAACATTTCATTGAAACATACAAATTTCAATGAATTCACTATATATTAAACAACATGTCAAATTATAATCAAATTTGTATCTATATATCAACAAACAATATTTAAAATAGATTGCACTAACCTTTTCTATACAAGGAATATTCAAAAAGTCTTCAAATCGTGTATCCAATGATTGAATTTGGTGTTTGCTAGCTTCCAAAAGTGTTTGCCACCTTGAAATAGTGTTTGTTAGCTTGAAATAGTGTTTGCCACCTTGAAAGAGTGTTTTCTACGTTGAAACCCGCAATTTCTGTCAAGATAACAGAGTGCAAAATAGAACAAAAGAAGAGAATAAATGAAACGGGCCCCAAAGTTTCTTTTTGACCATTTTTAGGTGATTTCACATAGTGCGTACGCGCTATAGCGCGTACGCACTATATGAGAACACATCACTCTCCACCCTCCCTACTCTCTCTCTCTCCCTACTCTCTCTCTCTTCATACTCTCTCTCCCCTCTCCCATCCCCTACACACTCTCTCTCTCCCCTCTCCCATTCTTTACTCTCTCTCGCTCTCCCTCTCCCACCGCCTACTCTCTCTATCTCTCTCACCCTCTCTCCTCTCCCATCCCCTACTCTTTAGATCTCTCACACACACTCCCATCCTCCCTCTCCCACTTCTTACTCTCTCTCTCTCTCTCTGCCACCTCCTACTCTCTCTCACACTCTCTCCCATCCCCTACTCTCTCTTACACACACTCCCATCCACCCCTCTCTCCCATCCACTACTCTCTCTCTCTCTTGGGCTACTCTCTCTCTCCCCTCTCCCATCCTCTAAACTCTCTCTTTTGTAAATACACACTCCCATCCCCCTCTCTCTCTCCCCTCTCCCATCCCTTACTCTCTAGATCGCTCACATGCACTCCCATCCCTCTCTCTCCTCCTCTCCCACTCCCTCTCCCACCGCCTACTATCTCTCTCTCTCTCTCTCAAGTTCTCTCTCTCCCTCTCTACTCTCTCTCTCTCTCCCATCCCCTACTCTTACTCTCTCTCTCTCTCCAATCCCCAACTCTCTCTCACACTCTCTCCCATCCCCTACTCTCTCTAACACTCTCTCTCTCTTTACCACCTCCTACTCTCTCTCACACTCATTCCCATCCTTTCACTCTATGTCTCCCATCTCGTACTCTCTCTTTGCCACCCCCTACTCTCTCTCATACTCTCACACTCTCTCTTATCCCCTACTCTCTCTCTTTCACACACACACACACACACACACACACACACTCCCATCCCCCCTCTCTCTTCTCTCCCATCCCCTACTCTCTAGATTTGTCACACGCACTCCCATCCCTCTCTCTCCTCCTCTCCCACTCCCTCTCCCAGGTCACCTACTATTTCTCTCTCTCAAGTTCTCTCTCTCCCTCTCTACTCTCTCTCTCCCATCCCCTACTCTTACTCTCTCTCTCTCTCCCATTCCCAACTCTCTCTCACACTCTCTCCCATCCCCTACTCTCTCTCACACTCTCTCCCATCCTTTCACTCTGTCTCTCCCATCCCGTACTCTCTCTCTCTTTTCCGCCCCCTACTCTCTCTCTCACTCTCTCCCATCCTTTCACTCTATCTCTCCCATCCTTTCACTCTGTCTCTCCCATCTTGTACTCTCTCTCTGCCACCCCCTACTCTCTCTCACACTCTCACACTCTTTCCCATCCCCTACTCTCTCTCTCTTTCACAGAAACACACTCTCTTATCCCCCCACTCTCTTCTCTCCCATCCCCTACTCTCTACATCTATCACGCACACTCCCATCCCCCCTATCTCTCTCCCTCTCCCTCTCCTACCACCTACTAGATCTCTCTCTCTCAAGTTCTCTCTCTCCCTCTCTACTCTCTCTCTCTCCCATCCCATCCCTTACTCTCACTCTCTCTCTCTCTCCCATCCCCTACTCTCTCTCACACTCCCATCCCCTAATCTCACTCTCTCTCTCCCATCCCATACGAGCTCTCTCCGCCACCACCTACTCTCTCTCACACTCTCACACTCTCTCCCATCCCCTACTCTGTCTCTCTTACACACATTCCCATTCCCCCCCCCCTCTCTCTCCCTCTCCCACTCCCTCTCCCACTGCCTACTTTCTCTCCCCCATCCCCTACTCTCTCTCTCCCCTCTCCCATCCCCTACTCTCTCTCTTTCATAGACACACACTCCCATCCCCCCCTCTCTCTCTCCTCTCCCATCCCCTACTCTCTAGATTTGTCACACACACTCCCATCCCCCCTCTCTCTCCCTCTCCCACTCCCTCTTGCACCACCTACTATCTCTCTCTCTCTCAAGTACTCTCTTTCCCTCTTTACTTTCTCTCTCCCATCCCCTACTCTCACTCTCTCTCTTCCATCCCCTACTCTCTCTCACACTCTCTCCCATCCCCTACTCTCTCTCTCTCTCTCTCTCTCTCTCTCTCTCTCTCTCTCTCACCCCCATCCTGTACAAGCTCTCTCTGCCACCCCCTACTCTCTCTCAAACTCTCACACTCTCTCCCATCCCCTACTCTATCTCTCTTATACACATTCCCATTCCCCCCCCCTCTCTCTCTCTCACACTTCCTCTCCCATTGCCTACTCTCTCCCATCCCCAACTCTATCTCTCTTACACACTTCCATTCCCCCTCTCTCTCTCCCTCCCACTCCCTCTCCCATCACCTACTATCTCTCTCTCTCTCCCTCTCTCTCCCATCCCCTACCCTCACTCTCTCTCTTTTCCACCCCTACTCTCTCTCACACTCTCACACTCTCTCCCATTCCCTACTTTCTCTCTTACGTACACTTCCATCCCCCCTCTCTCTCCCTCTCCCACACCCTCTGCCATTGCCTAATCTCTTTCTCTTCCATCCACCCTCTCTCTCCATCTCCCACTCCCTCTGCCATTTCCTACTCTCTTTCTATCCCATCCCCTACTCTCTCTATCTCTCTCTCCCCTCTCTCATTCCCTACTCACTCTCTTTCACACACACCCATCCCCACTCTCTCATCTCCCATCCTCTACTTTTTCTCTCACTCACTCTCCCTCTCCCACTACCTACTCTCTCTCTCTCTCTCTCTCTCTCTCTCTCTCTCTCTCTCTCTCTCTCTCTCTCTCTCTCTCTCTCTCTCTCTCTCTCTCTCTCCCTCTCTACTCTCTCTTTTCTACCCCCTACCCTCTCTCACATTTTCACACTCTCTCTCGTTCTCTCTTACACACATTTCCATCCCCCCTCTCTCTCTCCCTCTCCCACTCCCTCTCCCATTTCCTACTCTCTCTTCCATCCCCTACTCTCTCTTCCATCCCCTAGTCTCTCTCAAGCTACTCTATCTTCCCCCTCTCCCATTCCCTACTCTCTCTCTTTCACACACATGCACTCCCATCCTCCTCTCTCTCGCTCTTCCTCTCCCACTCCATCTCCCACCACCTACTCTCTCTCTCCCCCATCCCCTACTCTCAATCTCTCTCTCCCAACTTGTACTCTCTCTCACACTTCCTCTCTCTCCCATCCCCTACCTTCAATCTCTCTCCCCTATCTCGTACTCTCTCTTTGCCACCTCTACTATCTCTCACACAATTCCTCTCTCTTGCATCTTGTACTCTCTTTGCCACCCCTACTCTCTCACATTTCCTCTATCTCCCATCCTATACTCTCTCTGCCACCCCTACTCTTTCTCACTTCCTCTCTCCCCTCTCCCATCCCCTACTTTCTCTCTATCTCTCTCACACACACTAATAGCCATTCCCTCGCCCCACCCCCCTAGCTCTCGCTTGGTTTTGGTTTGTAATTTAGGTCTCAATAGTGCGTACACAATATAGCACGTGTGCACTACCTCGAATTCACTAGCATTTTAATAGCGCATGTGCACTACAGGGCTCACGCACTATAGGGCGCACGCACTATTCAAAGTTTTGCATTAAAACCAAGCCTAAGGCTTGGTTTTGCCTTGGAGATCCAACCCAAAGGTTTGGAGTTTATAAACAGGTTTGAGACGTGTTTTCCAGCAAACATACAAAAAATGATTGATTTTTCTTGTGTGCTCCCCTTCAAGATTCCTCATGGTTGGGTATCGATAAGATCAGGTTACATAACATTATAGGTCTCTGTGTTAGCTATCTAACCATATAATTTATTTTTAATTTGAACTCTTTTAAGTATTTCATCTATAATTTCTTTTGAATGTATGTTCATTTTTTTTCAGAAACCACCATGTACTAATTGGGTTGTAGATTTTAGCTCATTCATCGAATTTTGTAACAACTTAGTTTTTTAGAAACTAGACTCCATTCTACACACTTTGAAAAAAAGAAGTTTTGATTTTAGATTAGTTTTCAATCATTTCTAGGGGGAGCACATAGATATTTCATGTTTTTGGGATGGGTCTAATTTTAAAATTCATTTAAAAAAAAATACACATTATAAAATTACCTGAAAAATTTGGGATAAACTACATAGTGTTAGGTAACTTTTGACTGGAGTGATTAAAGAATTTCAAAAAAAAATTTAAAATTTTAGGGGGGCCACACTTTGTACTATGCTATGTTTTTTTGGAATAAATAGTACCACTTTCTGTGGCCCCCTTTTTTGAGGACCTAAAACTAAACCATTTTGAAAAAAAATTAGTAGTTTAGAAACTAGATTCAAAAGACTACGACTTTTGTTTTTGTCATATCTTAAAATTTTAAGCGTAACTATCTTCAAATTCTTGTTGAAGCCCAGAATTTGCTGATTTCAGGAAAAAGGTGTCCACTTATACCTCCCTTTTGGCACCACAACTTGGTGCACTTACCCATCACACTCACAAAACTCTTAAACCTCTGGTAGATGTCTTAGGACTGGTCAACAATGTAATCAACCCAATCTCAAAACACAGACAACATATAGGTACAAAGTGTAAGTTTCATGTTTTGGTTTGTTTTGAAAACATGTGGTTGGGTTAAATATAAGATTTTCAGTTTTTAGTTGATGTAAGTTTCAAGTAGATAAAATTCACACAATTTAACCCATTTCTTATGTCTGAATAAAATGTACAATTACCCCAATTTGACTTTAAGTCAATTATTCAAAAAAAATTTGGGGGTAAATATTTAGTTTAAAAAAACTATTGATCTTCCAATAAAAATAATTTCAATTTTATTAGAGTCAATATCATTATTATTAAAATATTATAAAAAATGGAGAACTCCTACAAAGTACCATTGATACCTTGGAAATTAATTTAGGGTTTACAATTTGACTAAGTATGCTCATCCTCATTCTTGTGAAATGTCTCAAATACTAGTAGGTTTAGAATTTCATCTGCCTCTTGAATCACCTCATTTTAATAGGTTTAGGTTTCATCCTACATCTGATATTACTACCTCGAGTTCATACATCCCCCCTCATTGTCATCATGCAATGGTGAATGCCCTTTCTCTATCAAACCCTAAGAGTTATCATGGTTCACAGTCCCTGGCAAAATCTGTAGATAACACTATAGTTATTTTCAATAAGGAAGTCAAAGATACTTGGCTTGAATGTCAAAAGGGAGGAATTTTTTTAGTTTGGAATGGTCGTCAAAAAGATTTTCCCCTTCTCTCTAATTGGCTAGAAGAAAATTGTGATGAATAGGTAAGTATATCTCACTTCTCATATATGATTCTTTATTTGCACTACTTGGATGATTCTGTTAAGAAAGAATTCATTTTAGTATCTAAGTGCTTCTTTAAAGGTCATGTTGTTAAATTTGTAGAATGGTCCCATGATTTTAGAGTAGAAGGATTAGATTTTATGATTCCAACTTGGTTTAATATCCAATCTTTACCTCTGGAGCTTCTCCAAATAGAGATACTTAGGTCTATAGGATCTACTCTAGGAGAGCTTATTGGTATTGACTCCATCTTTTAGTGTTGCAACAATGTGAAAATGCTCATCAAAACTAAGTTTAATCAATCAACATAGATGCAGAGGAAAGTAATAAATAAAAAGCTACATATGATCTAAAAATACAAATCTATGAAGGCAAAATATCAGAGATTATAAGATTAGATGACAATAACAAAATCAAATTCAAGACTCTACATCTCACTTCAGATTTCAATAGTAAATTCCCATGGATGAGAATCATAAGAAAAAGGAGCCAAAGGAATCTAGATCAGAACATCTCTACAACTTCTCATGAGAAATTTGAGCTTCAGATAGAGCCATTTTGTACATAAGGGATAGCCAATAGAAGGACAGAGGATTCTCTAGTAGACAAAGTTAAGCTTAAATCAGTCATAATGGTTGACCATAAGGAGAAACTAAAATTGACAAATGAGTTCAATTCTATCAAGAAACAGAGATCTAAAGGAAAGAAAAAAGCATCAAAAAGTAGCACGGGTCAGAGTAAGATAGCAGAAGATGTCACAATTAGGGAAAACAATGGAGACAAAATCTCAACATCTACAGGATTAGCTGATATATAAACAAAAGGAAAAGGAAAAATTCAAAACCACTATAGCCAAGCATAAGGATATAGAGTTCCCACCTAATAATAAGTCTACAAAGTTTAAGTCACACAAGTGAAGGTGCCAAACATAGAGTGATTTCAAAATTACAGCAACCAAAGGCTACATGGGACAATAAAGAGGGAAATATAGAGGACATAGAGAATTTTTTGTTATTTGATTCAAATGGGAAAAATGAAGAGGAATATAAAATCCAGAAGGAAAAGAGCCAAATGGAGCATTGTCAGTCATAGGAGTTTGATGAAAAAATAGTAACTCTAGTTACTAATAGCTTAAAATAAGTTTTGGCAAACTCTAGTTGCCTTAATAAATTCACCATTTACCCCAATCAGCAACCAAAAGGACAAGGAAATGAATACAAAGAAAGAAAACAAGTTTCTAATAAAGTAATTTCATGATTTCTTGAACAAGGATAGTATCTTGGATCCAGTGGTGGAGAATTTGAGCATATCAAAATCAGAAGAAGAGAACCTTAATCATCTATCTATTGAATTAGCTCAGGTTTTTTGCTTTGAGAATATTGATAAAAGTACTGATGCTCAGAAGGAGAATTTAATTCAGAGAATCCTCAAATTAGGTGGGAACAATTACACTTGTGAAGATCTAAGAAAAGATATATTAAACATTGAGAACAAGGATAATAAAATGAGCCAATCTCAAATAAAAGAGCAAGGAAATGTTACAGAATAGAAGGACAAAGATATGAGCAATGACAGCAAAGTGGATCAGATTCAGATTTAGGGAAGCATTTTGGTCTCATAAATCAAGATATTAAGAGAACTCAAAAATGAAGAAACCAAAAAGAATTCTTGTGATAAGATTACTGATGTTTAGAAGGCAGAAACAAATTTAGATCAACTTGGGATTAATATGAATCAAGAAGGTCTTAAATCACCTATATGCGACAAAATGAAAGGTAAAAGAGGAAGACAATCATTAAAGGAACTTAGGGAAGCAAATGGGCACAACAAAGAACAACAAAAGATAGATCAATTATTTAACAATGAAAAGGGGAAGTACCTTCCCAAGGAGGTATGAAGATCACAACATGAAATGATAGGGGTTTTAACACCCCTAGCAGAAAAGGTTTATTAAAACATAACCTTAAATCCTTTGAATCCGATACTTTTCTAATTCAAGAAACTAAATTAAATAAGGTAGAAAGAATTAAATTAGATAAGATGTTAGGTCTTTGGAATTCTATATTTCAAGAATCATCAGGGGCCTCAAGGGGTTTAGGTATCTTTTGGAACCTCAGGAAGGTTTCCATAGATATTCTAAACATCAGTGATAACTGGATTAGTGGTAGTGTCTAGAGTTTAAAATTAGATATTAAGTTTATTTTCATTAATGTCTATGGTCCAATTAGTAGTCTCAATATAAAATCAGTTTGGGAAGATATTGGCTTATTTATGAATAATCTTAAGGGAAGCCTATTTTTATTAGGGGGAGACTTTAACACGATTTTAGATGTTAATGAAAAAGTAGGTGGAAATCAACAATTATCACAAGCATCCAAAGACTTCAAAGAATGGTGTGATTCTTATAACATGATTGATATACCAATCATCAACAAGAGTTTCACATGGAATAATAGGAGGAAGGATTTCTCTTACATTGCTGAAAAACTTGACAAGTTCTTGATTAAAGGGGACCTAGATGTTAATATCTAAATTTTCAATCCTATATGTTACTGATTGCTGGGTCTGATCATTTTTTGATCAAATTTGAATTTTCAAAGCCACATAAACCTACTAGGAATCCATTTTAATGTGAGAAAATGTGGTTTTTAGACCCCAATTTCATCAATAATATTAAAGAGTGGTGGGCACAAGACAACTTTGAAGGTTCAAAGATGTTCATCTTTGTTGCCAAAATGAAGATACTTAAGGAACGAATTCTCAGATGGAATAAGGAACACTTCAATAACATCTTTAAAGAAAAATTAGATATAGAAAAGTAATTAAAGGATTTAAACTTAGAAGTAATTAGGAAAAGTATGAACAATGACAGCTATTTGTTAGAAAATGAATTATTAGTAAGGCAAGAGGATATACTATCCAAAGAAGAAATTATTTGGAGACAAAAATCAAGAGAGAGATGGTTAGATGAAGGGGATTGAAATACAAAATTCTTCCACAATTCCACTTTATATAATAGATCAAAGAGTAAAGTAACATGTATCAAAAATCACTTGGGCATTCTAACTAATAAACCAAGTGAAATTGTGAATATCTTCGTAGAATACTTTCAAAATATTTTAAACAATTATGAAGGATTGAATAGAATAGCACAACCTAATCTTCTTAAAGTAATCCCAAAAATCATAACACTTGAACTAAATAAACCCATCACCTTGGAAGAGGACAGGTTGGTAGTTTTTGATATGAATCTAGATAAATCCCTAGCCCAAATGGTTTTCAAGCCTTCTTTTTTCAAAAATGTTGGGATATTATAGGTATAGAACTTTGGAAAGTGATCGAAGCCTCAAGAAATGGGAGTGCACTTTTATCAGAAATCAATCATTCCTTTCTCACTTTGATTCCAAAAAAATCAGAACCTAAGACCCCTGGAGACTTTAGACCGATCACCCTTTGTAACATTGTTGATAAAGTTTTTTCCAAAATCTTAGCAAATAGACTTAAGGATATTCTTCCTAAAATAGTATCGAAGGAACAAATAGGATTTGTACTAGGAGTAGATCCATTCTTGATGGCATAATTACCATTCAAGAGACAATTTTTTATGCTTGTACGAACAAAGAGGCATGCATGTTCATGAAATTGGACATTCAAAAAGCATACGACATGGTTGATTGGAGGTTCCTATGTAAGGTTCTTGAAGATTTTGAGTTTTCCCATCAATGGATAAACCTCATTTTCAAATTCATATCCACTCCCAAAATCTCAATTCTCATTAACGGAACATCAAAAGGTTTTTTTGATATATCAAGGGATATCAGACAAGGAGAGCCATTATCTCCCTCACTTTTCATCATCATGTCAGAGGCATTTGGGAGAGCGATGGATGATGTGCATAAGAATCAAAAGATTTCAAGCATTATTGTTACTAGAAATATGCCCAACATTACTCATCAACAATATGCAAATGATACCATCTTGCCTAGAAAAAGTATAGTTGAAGAGGCTCTTGGCCTAAAAGCCATTATTAAAGCTTATATGGAAGCCTTAGGGCAGAAAGTAAATGAGCTCAAATTTGAGATTTATTTTATAAATACAAGATCTAATATAGAACATCAAAATATGAAAGATCATGGGATACAAAAAAGGTTTATTCCCCTGTATGTATTTGGGAATTTCCTTAGAGAAAGGATTGAAATCTAGTAAGGTATGGTGCAATTCCTTGGAAAAAATGGATGCAAAGCTTAGTTTTTGGAAGGATAAATGGTTGACAAAGGTAGGAAAAAGTACCAAGATCTTATCAGTTTTATCTGCCATTCCAACCTTCCCTTTATCCTATCTCCGTTTATGCAAGAGAAACCTCCTTAAATTCAAATCTAAACTCTAGAATTTTCTTTATAAGGATTGTGAAGAAGACAAAAAATTAGCGCTCATCAAATGGGAGAACATTTTTAAACTAAAGGATTTGGGTGGGTTAGGGATCAAGAATTTACAATGGCAAAATGAAGCCCTAGGCATCAAAATAATTTAGCATCTCTATAAGGAAAGAGAGCATAAATGGGCTAAGATTTTATACAATAAATATCTCAATGTAGATGATCCCCTATCAATTTTTAGGATGAAAAACCCTCCAAGAGGTTCTGAGAGTTGGAACTTTATGATAAAGTGCCACCATTTGGTTTGTAAGTATTTGACTTGGGATGTAGGCAAGGGTGATGAGGCCTTATTTTGGGAATATTCTTGGGATGCACACCCCCGTTTACAACATAGCCTTTTCCCTAAGGTCTCAAAGATAAGTTAATTAATCTATGGGGAAACAAAGTTTGTGACTAACAGGTAGTGGTTAATGTAGAAGGTGAATCTAAATGGATGTGGAAATCTTTGGATGGAATGGGTGTGGATGCTAAGACAATTAAAGATTATGAAAAATTATTGGAAGATAGGAGGATTAAGCAATTAGAGAAGAAAGATGAACTTATTCGGGCAGCCTCAAATGATGGGAAGTATACCATGAAAAATGGATATAAGGCACTATTAGATTTTCAAAAATGGGAAAAAGTGGATATTCTGCTAAAACTTTGTTGAGATTCTACATGCCTTCCAAAAGTAGGATTCTTTTTATGGTTGGCTTTCCAAAATAGAATTCTAACCATGGAAAAGTTACATAAACTTGGTTTTCAAGGTCCATCTAGATGCATATTATGTAAACAAAATGGTGAAGACACTGATAATCTTTTATTTAACTATCCTTTCCCCAAAGATGTTGGGAATTTCTTAGGCACATGTTGGGATGGTCAACGCCTTTCCCGAAATATTTTTCTGAACTACTCAAGGGATGGCCTACTAACCTGGCCAAGGGCATTTATAATAAACTATGGAACATTTGTCCTTCCATACTAGTATGGGAAATATGGAAGGAAAGGAATCGACATGTTTTCCATAACTTAGAATTGAAGCCTAAAGAGCTAATAATAAAAATGGAAGCTAGCATAGTTGAAACAACTAATTCACATCTTAGGAATGCTCAAAAAGAAGAAGGTTCCTTCTCTATTTGGGATGGGAAAATGAAGAAGAATTGGTCTAACTTGATTAATCCTCCTTTTTTATATGTGAAGAATAGTAAGGAAGCAAGAGAAGAATGTAGATGGGAACCTCTACCAAAAGGATGGGCTAAACTCAACTTTGATGGTGCTTCTTGAGGTAACCCAGGTATAGAAGGTATTGGATGCATCATTAATGATGATTCAGGTCATTGGATAGCCAAAAAAGCCATATCTATTCAACCAACTTCCAACAATCTGGCAGAATTAGAGGCATTATACCAAGGACTACAATTGTGTCATAAGTTAAGTTTATCAAAAGTTATCATAGAAGGAGATTCATAGATTATCTTAAATATGATTAGAAAATGAACAACCCCTAATTGGGTACTTAACTCTAAGTTAGAAGAATTTTTCATACTTCTAGATAAGTTTGTAGATAGCAAGATTTGTCATTTTTTTGGGAAGGTAATCAGAAGGTAGATTATTTAGCAAATTTGGGGGAAAATGGGGTCAATTCCTTGATCATCAAAGATATATCAACTATTCCTAGTTAATAATGGTCACCTAGCATATTTGAGCCTTAAAGATCCATCTTCATATTTACTCATAAACATTTATATGTACAAATACACACACACACACACACATATAAATATATATATATATATATATATATATATATATATATATATATATATATATATATATATATATATATATAATATATAATCCTTTTTTTCAATTTAATTATGATGGTTCCTTTCTAAAGTTTCTAATCTTTATATTCTATTCTATATTTAGTGGTGATATTTTAACCGATTTGTGTTCCTTTTATTTCTCATCATGAAGTTGGGTGGGCCATTTATCTATCCTTGTCTACTCTATTAGTTTTAGCCTTTTACTAGTGACCTTATCATCATTCAGTAGTTAAGGCCAGCTCATGCTTAGATTATTGCGGGTGACATTATTTGATGTCATCACGACAGAGTGTACTTCCAAGACCTTCTTTCGCCTTTGTCTTTTTTTGGGTGTCATGTTCTATCACTGTCATTTGGTCATTTCTATCCCTGAATATGGATTTGAACATTAATGTTTATCATGCTTTCGAAAACCAAACAATGGCATTTTGTGGAAATATCAAACCAGAGAGATGGAACATAATTATCAATCCGGTGGATGACATGACTAGGATTGCATAAGCAAAGCCATTGGTGAGGGGGTTTTTGATTACCAATTTTCATGGAGGACTAACAATGATATTATCAGATCTTTCATTGGATGCATGGTAAGAGCAAAGTTTGAGGCAGGGGCCATTATTAGACTCTACTGCAACATCTTTGATCCAGTATCTAGAGCAAGTAGTTAACAACATAGATGAAAAATTATGAATTCCTCTCCCAGAGAAATATATGATTCTTCCTCTAGGGTCCCATGAATTAGAAATAGCTTATCATCATCCTTCATTAGTAATTCGCAAAAACTATATCTTTTACCATGAATGGACCAAGATGGAGGCAACCATTCAATTTCTACTACGTTGGAGAGGGATTGCTGTGGACGAAAGAAGAGCATGGTTAACAAATTACCTCAATTTTTTCAATGCATATATTCAGCTAGGAGTGGTATTCAACAATCTTAATGCCCTAAACTTCTACACTCTAAATATGGAGAAAACCAATAGGGCTAAATTTGTCTTTGAATTCCCTTTGAACTTCTATGAGGAGAATCCTAATGATATCCCTGAAGTCATCATGATGGATTGGAAGTAAGGTGTTATCTCTGGTGTCCTTTCGCAAATTTTGCTTTATTTTTGAGAAAGGGTTAGAAAACATGGAGTATATAGTTATTATATAGATCATTGTTTATATGTTGGGTATATGTAATGATCAATATGTTATGACATTTCAATGTATGAAATTTGATTTTAGATTTAAGAAGATTATAGATTTAGACGAATGGAGAAATGGAGTCATTTAATATCATGTATATATATTATGTTGAATACAAGAATTTTGGTTTATCTTATTGCCCCTTTGAAGTGATTTGGATGTGGATGCCCTCGGGGGTTAAGTTTTTTAGGTATTTTATTCATATCTTCTATTTTCTAGGGCTAGTAGGCTCTAATTATGGCAGGATCTATAACTATATTAGATTTTAGGTATTTATAGTGGATGTCAACAATTTTCTTTTTAACTAGTCCTTAAGACAGATATAGTGCCCTATGCTTGTAAAATGGTTTGGTTCCTTCAATTTCTGAAACTATTGAGATAGGTAAAATGTTATTTGCATCATAGGTTGATTCTATATTTTAATGCTCTATATCAAGGACAAGTTATGATAATGCAATAAAAAGAATCAGTAGAGTGACTGCAAGCAATAAATATAGAAGTGATGTATTTTGTTTAGCAAGATTTCATCATGTTTTTATAAATATGTTTGAGCTCATCTAGGGTGTTATTTGATTCATTTGATAGTATTGGTTCAACCTATATTTAACATGATGGTTAATTTTTTGACTATTAGATAAATGATATTAGTGAGGGTTTAATTTTTATGTTTGGTTGTTGAAGTATTCGTGAGTTGTTACAATATAAAAGAACAGATCCTCAGATTTCATAAAATTCCTCTGGTTGGTCTAATTCAAAGGATGGTATGTAATAGTGTGGGGGCCTAATTTTGATGCCTTGGTATTGGAAGCAAGAAATGATCATAGTAGTGTGCCCCTTACTGCCTGTCATTCCTCTGAAATAGGATAAATTTTGATATTATGTAGATAGGTGGTTTTGGCTTGATTGTCTCTTCATTTCAGATGGCTCTTAATAGTGGATCTGTAGTCAATGGTAATTTTATTTCAAGTTTGAGTCTCGATTTGAATTTCCAGTGGAGGCTTACAAAGAAAATTTATTTTTTGCCTTATTTTTTTGTTTAGGGTAGGTTTATTTGTTTTATTTATTTTGATAAGTTTAGGGGAGAATTTCAGTTAATTCTTGATATAGTGTAGAGCTATGGTATTTTAAATGAGTTTTTTAATAAAAATTTAGATTTAGATAGTGTCGTAGTTTAAGGAATTTTGTAAGTTTTATGATTAACCAGTTTGATTGGCAAGTTGGTTAGGCAGGAAAGCTTGTAATTGGCAACTATGCAAGAATGTAAAGAATGTGATGGAACTTTGTTAAGAAAGTTTGTAATGTTTCAAAGAGCTTACGCTCATAGATTTGCATGTAAATTTGATCTTTATAATATTTGAGATAGGAATAATTTGACTAGGATCTGCCCCTTTTACGCTGTAATAATATAGGACCATGGTCTCAGGCTAGACTACAGGTTTTCTTTCCCTATTCTTTCCTACCAGTGCCTGTTTGAACAGTAGAATGCTATTGTATGTATTTATTTTATTAACAATCAATTATCATGGCCATTGGCCATTTATTGATCTAAAAAAATCATTATTATTAAAATAAATCTAAATTAAATACTTTCATTTATTAATTAAACTTAATTAAATTTCATTTAATTAAATTAATTAATAATTATATGTAATAATCATCTTAATCTTTTATTAATTTATTTATTAAAATAATAAATATTAGTAAAATTTATTATAAAATTATTAAATAAATTATAATTTAAAATCTTAATATTAATAATAAACAATTATAAAAAAACTAAATAATTTTTTTTTTTAAAAATTGCAACCCTTAATTAAAGGGTGTTGTTCATGGCATTCCACTACCATGATAGCAGTTGTTGTTGTACATGGTAGGGTATGTCGTGACAACAGTACCTACTACATGTGGTAGGGCCTGTCATGCGACAATCCTCTGCCATGGCGAGAGGTGGGAATTGATGGCCCACCTCTCAACCATTTTAATATAATTTTTAAATTTTTTTAATAAATGTTTTATATAAAAACAAAACAACCACGAACCCTCCTTGTTAAATTATTTTAAAAATATATTTTTAAAATAAAGTTATGACCAAACTCTAATAGAATAAAAATGACCGACCTGTCAAATTTAATTGCTAAATTTTTTTATTTCATTACAAACCCTTCCTTGTGTAATATTCAAATTTGAAAACTACTGAAGGAGTATCGTAATGATACTTTCAATCTTCCCATTTATAGATGAATCAATATGCATAATAGAATTCTTAAGACTACAAGATTGAAAGATTCATTTGCAATGAAATACATACAATGAATTCACATTCAAGAAGAAGACAGAATTATTTAAGTATGGCAAAGGCTTTTGAGAAGACCTGTGAACTAGATGGGCCTTCGAGGGATTTAGAGGAAGGTGAAATTGTTTATGAAGAGGAGACCTTACCCTCTCTACAAGGCATTGAAGATCTCCTTAGCACCCCTTTGAGAAACATTGTGATTAAGGAGGTATTTGGGGATAAGGTGGATATAGGTAATGCTTTGGGGAGACGAAAAAAGAAAGACTCAAAGGAGGGAGAGGTAGCTAGAGTACTTTGCTAGAGTGAATATGTTCCCCCAATTTCTAAGAAGGTGGAATTGCTAGCCTCATTGGAGGATGTAGAAGGAAAATGGCAAACCCAAAGAAGGCAGACAAGAGTATCAAAGAAATTTGAGATGGAGATAGAGTTAAAGATGGATGTAGGAAAATATGGGAAATACAGTAGATGGCAAGGGAGCTGGCTAGTGGTAGGAAACCGAGCTAAAAATCCTTGACAAAGGGTAGAAAATGATCATTCTATCATGGAATATGAGGGGGTTGAATAACCCTCAAAAATAGTTTGCTCTCAAGCAGCAACTATCTAACCTAAAAATTGATATCCTTCTGATAGAGGAAGTTAAGATGACTGTGTCTAACTTGCAATGTATTGCTAGTTATGTTTGGCTAGGTGAAAATTTTTGTTATAGTGAAGTGGAGGGTACATCAAGAGGTGTGACTACTTTTTGGAACCCAAGTGTTGGTAAAGGAAGTTTTATACATTGCTCTAGAAAATATCTAATTACTAAACATAAGAAAGATGATAAGATATGGAATATTGTCAATGTGTATGTTCCTAATACTAAACAAGGAAGAAGTTATCTCTGGGAGAAGTTGTCTATCTTTCTCTCTTGTAAAAAAAATACTTTTTGTATGGGATATTTTAACTCACCTCTGTACCCCTTGGAAAAGGTTGGAGGAATGGTGGATTTTAATGACAATATGAAGGTTTTGGCTGAATTCATTAATAAAAATGATTTAATGGATATGGAGATGCATGGAGTGAAGTTCACCTAGTCGAATAATAGGAAGGGAGTTGGCCTTATCCAAGTCAAACTAGATAGACTTTTGGTTCTGACTAGCTGGGAGGGTCTAACCTCCTCCTCTCTCACAGGATTACCCAAGACAGTCTCGGATCATGCTCCCATCTTTTTTAATTGGAAAGAAGTGTTGCAAGGGGGCCTAAGACCCTTTAGATATGAAATTATGTGGAAATCTCATCCTAATTTTAGTACTAGGATGGCAGAGTGGTGGATGATTAGTGTGGAAGGAACTACTATGTATAGAATTTTTGCTAAACTCGAGAATGTTAGAAGGAATGTGCAACCTTGGCAGAAAATAATTTTTGGAGATATCTTTAAGACTAAAGAAAAGGTGGAAGAAAAGTTAGAGGAGCTTTAGAAAGCAATGGGGGAACACCTAGCCTCAGAAGATATGATTCTGGAGGAAGATAATTGTAGAAAGGTGATGAAGGAGCATCCAATGGTGTAAGGGCAACCCTGTATCAACCAAAAATATGCTTAGAAATAGTTTTGTCTAATTATTTTTTATTTCTAGATACCCATTTGGGACAAATAAAGGTTCCAACTCTCACAGTTCAACTATTAGTTTTTTGGGTTAGAGTTTTTAAGCACCTTGGGATACGTGTAAATGTAGAAAATGGGTTATTTTTAATTGAGCCAAAGTTATGATGAATTAGAGGGTGTAATTTGGAGGGATGATTATATTTTTAATTTAAAGTGCTCCAGAAAAAGAATCAGGTCAAAAGGCTTTACCGTTAGAAAGTTATTGTAGTGTTATTGTAGTTTTAAGTTTCTTAGAGACCTTCTAAGAGTGCTTCAAAGTCAGGTTTGAGGCACTAAATGGCCTTGTATGGGTCCAAAAAAATGAGGTACAAGCAAAGCTGATCCATAGGGCTAAAGAGCACTTCAAGAGCTTTTCAAAAATGTAAACAGTTTGTCAATCAGAGTCTTGATTCAAAAGTTATGCCTCCCGAAAGTTGGACTACCGGTTTTAGATTCTTCTAATTTCACACGGACTCCTAACATGACTTATAGAACATTTTTTTTTGGTATTAGATGCCAGATAGCATATTCTAGAATGTATTCCTAACCCTAAACCATTTGGGGCTATTTAAGAACACTCCTGGCATTATAAAGGTAGTTCTTAGTGGAGTTAGAGAGAAGGTACTGTGTGGAGGATTTCTTTCTCCAGAATCATACTATTATAAGCCCATAGGGAATTTTTCATTGATAATAATATTTCCATTTTCCTGTGTGTTCATTCTATTCTTTGGTTGTGTTTCCATCAAGTGGTATCATAGCAAGTTTTTGTGAGTGTGTAGACAAAGCACTGACGGTGAGGCAGTTTGCACCAAGACTGTGTGGTTGTGGGTTTGAGACAAGAAGATGCCTCCATGAAGGGAACATGGTGGAAGGGTTGGAGTTGATACTCTTGAGGTTAGAGCCCTCCAAAGACAAGTTCAAGTATTGTAGGAGGAGATCTACAGAGGAATGAATGTTGCCGCAGGCATGAAAGTGAGGAAGAAAATGAAGAAGAGGAAAATATTGGACAAGAAGGGGAAGGTGATAAAGAAATCCTTAATCAGGTAAAGGGAAAGCTTTTTAGGGCCATTTCTAAGCTTGGGAAAAGACCTAAAATTGATATGGATGTGTTTTTAGGAAATCTAAACTTGGATGAGTTGATCGATTGGATCAATGAACTAGAGGAGTATTTTGAGTATGAGGATATTAGGGACCCAGATAGGGTTAAGTTTGCAAAGGCCAAAATGAAAGGCCGTGTGAAAATCTGGTGGCAAGAGATTCAAGTGGAAAGAAATAGAAGAGGAAAGGAGAAAATCACAAGATGGGATCGCATGGTGGACAAACTAAAGAAGCAGTTAATTCATTTTGATTACGAGTTTGATTTGTTCAAGAAAATGCAAGGATTAAAGCAACCAGGAAAATCTATCCAAGAATATATGGAGGAATTTTATTGACTTCTTATTAGGGTAGGGGATGCAAAAGAAAATAAGGAGAAGGTTGCCTATTACCTCAATGGGTTATGACCTAGCATTTAGGAGGAGTTAAAGTTTGGTAAGAATGACTAGCGTTGAAGAGGCATACCAGTTTGACTTGTGAGTTGAAGAGAACCTAAATAAAAGGTTTGAAGGAAGGAAAAGAGGGCATAGTAAAGGAGGAAGAGACAACATTAAGTCATTTGGAGGCCAAAATGAGACCCAAAAGAAAAATGAAGATGTGGGTACTAGCAGAAACTAGAGAAATGAGAGTTTCAACTGCTCCCGTAATAAAACTTTTGGAGATCAGAGAGGAAGAGACAGAGGATGTGGACAAGGTTTAGGAAGAGGAGGCTTCTGTGGTACCTATTTTCATTGTAATGAAGAAGGTCATCATGCATTTGAATGCCCTCAACAATAAGGAAGGATAGATAGGAGAGTTGATGGTCAAGCAAGAGTTGCTCATGTGAATGAGGATGCACAGTCATTGCATTCTAAGGATGCAAAAAGAGGAGAGATTCTCATAAATTAAAGGTTCTTACTAATTGCTAAGACTAAACTTGGACCAAGGAGGAGTTTTTTTCGTACCAGGTGTAAGTGCGAGGATAAGTGTTGTAATTTGATTGTTGATGGTGGCAGCACTGACAACTTGGTGTCTAAGGAGATGGTTTCTAAGCTAAAGCTCAAGAGGGAGAAATTTCCCCAACCCTATCAAATTGCTTGGGTGAAGGATGATCATAAGGTCCTGGTCAGTGAACAGTGTTTTGTGAAGTTCAAGATTGGGAGTTACCATGATGCAATTCTCTGTGACATTATTCCAATGGATGCCTAACATTTATTATTGGGAAGACCATGGCAATTTGATAAGCATCTTGTGCACAATGGTCATGCAAATACATACTCTCTGACAAAGGATGGAGTTCACAACAAACTGAAGCTCTTGATAAAGGAAGGTGAAAAGGTATGCAGTAGTACTAGGATATGTCTTGTTGATGGAAGAATTTTTTTGGATGGTATGAAACATCAGCATATGTGTTATGCTTTGATTCCTAGAAGAGATAAGGAAGGTAGAAGTGAAATTCCACCTAAAGTTTCAAGCCTATTAAGTGAGTATGGAGATGTCATCTCTAATAATGTTCTAGAAGGTTTGCCACCAATAAGGCAGATCAGTCATTAGATAGATTTAATCTGTGGAGCTAGTTTGCCTAACAAGGATGCTCATAGGATGACTCCTAAAAATGAGGAGCTAAAAAGACAAGTTTAGGAGCTATTGAGGAAGGGTTTGAATCAAGAGAGCCCGAGTCCATGTGTACTACCTAAAATACTAGCACCAAAGAAGGATGGAGAATGGAGAATGTGCATAGAATCTCGAGCTATAAATAGAATAAACATCAAGTACTAGTTCCCTTTGGCAAGAATGGATGATCTTATGGACTGCTTGAGTGGAGCTTAGTACTTCACAAAGATAGATCTCAAGAATGGCTATCACTAGATACGGATACACGAGGGAGATGAACGGAAGACTACATTCAAGACCAAGGAGGGTCTATATGAGTGGTTAGTAATGTTGTTTGGACTGATCAACATGCCAAGCACCTTCATGCAATTTATGAATGAGGTACCAAAGAAATTCTTGGGAAAATTTGTTATTGTCTATTTGGATGGTATTTTAATTTTCAGCAAGACTTTGGATGAACATTTATTGCACATTTGTAGTGTCCTTGAAAGGTTGAGGGAAGAGAAATTGTTGATTAATCTAAAAAAGTGTAGCTTTGTAAAAAAAGAGTTTTTCACTTGGGGTTTGTTGTATCATCTCAAGGCCTCAAAATGGATCTAGAGAAGGTAAAATCCATTGTGGAATGGCCTACTCCAAGGTCTACTACTGAGGTGAGATCATTTTATGGTCTGGTTAGTTTTTACAAGAAGTTCATTAAGAATTTCAATGGCATATGTGTACCCTTGACTAAAACAATAAGGGGGGATAGAAAAGAGTTCAAATGGAATATAGTTGTTGCAAGGAGTTTTGAATTATTGAAGAAGAAGGTAATAGAACAACCTATGTTGGCACTTCCTAATTTCAAAAAAGCATTCCAGGTAGATTGTGATACTAGCAGCAATGCTATTGGGGCTGTATTGAGCCAAGAAGGTAAGCCTATTGCATATTCAATGAAAAATTGAATCATGCAAAGAAGAAGTATTTTGTTTATGATTAGGAGTTCTATGTAATCGTTTAAGGCTTAAAGAAATGGAGGCATTATTTATTGCCAAAAGAATTTGTCTTCTATACTCATCACCAGGCATTATAGTATCTAAATAGCCAAGGTAAATTGAACCAGAGACATATGAAGTGGGTAGAGTTCATGCAGAGCTATACATTTGTGTTGAAACATAGAAGTGGAAGGTCTAATAGGGTTGTAGATGCATTGATTAGGAGACAGTTGTTGCTTGCAGTAATGCAGGTTGAACTGGTTGGGTTTGATGAACTCAAGAATCTGTACTCAAAGGATCCTAATTTTGTTGAATCATGAAAGGCTTGTAAAGAAGCTGTTACTATAGACATAACCAGGTGGCTAGATTATTTGATTCAAGATGGCATGTTGTATAAGGGCAATCAATTGTGCATTCCAAGGAGTTCCATCAAGGAAAACTTGATCAAAGACAAACCCAATGGGGGGATGGCAGGACACTTTGGTCGAGACAAGACCATTTCCTTTCTTAGAGAACATTATTTTTGGCCTCAAATGTCACAGGATGTGAAGAAGTTTGTACAAAGTTGTCATGTATGTCAAGCAGCCAAAGGATTTAGTCACAATACTAGACTCTATCATCCATTACATGTTCCATCGAAGCCATAGGAGGACATAAGTATGGATTTTGTTCTTTGATTGTCGAGGACACAAAGGGGTAATGACTCAATGTTTGTAGTGGTTGATAGGTTCTCCAAGATGGCACATTTCATCCCTTACCACAAGACTACATGGTCTCCCAAAGAGTATTGTTTCCAACAGAGATACTAAATTTGTGGGGTATTTCTAAAGGACTTTATGGAAGAAGTTGAGGATGGAATTGAAGTCCAATTCTACACATCATCTGTAGACTGACAGATAGATAGAAGTGGGAAACATAATTTTGGACAATTTGTTGAGGTGTTTAGTGCGAGATAAGCCCAAGGGATGGGATTTGATTCTACCACAAGTAGAGTTTACTTACAATAATTATGTAAATAGGAGTATTAGTAGATCACCATTCCAAATTGTGTATGGAAGTAGCCCAAGAACTACACCAAAATTAAGGAAGGTAAAGCAAGGGGAGAGGACAAGTGCCAAGCCAAAAGAATTTTCTGAACATATCAAGAGCCTACATGAGGAGGTCCATGCACACATCACCAAGATGAATCAACGGTATAAAGCTAGTGCAAATCAAAGGAGGAGACATAAGGAGTTCCAAGTAGGAGATCTAGTTATGGTACACTTATGAAAATAACAGTTTCTAGTGGGTACTTACAACAAGCTGAAGATGAAAAAATTTGGCCCCTACAAAATTTTAAAGAAACATGACTCGGGAAATGCATATGAGGTGGAGTTGCTAGATGGGATTCACATTTCTCCTATCTTCAACATTTTAGACTTAACAAAATATCATGATGATGGTCCAGATGAGGGGTTGATGCTGGAGCCATGTCCAATTCCTACTTCTAAGAAGGAGGAGATAGAGGAGATTTTGGATAGTCTATGGGCAAGAGTACCAAAAATAGGTAGTACGAAGAGTACCTGGTGAAGTGGAAAGGACGACCAATAGAAGACTCAACTTGGATATCAATAGTGGAGGTTTCCCATTTGGGTTTCCCTCGACTAGCCACTAAGTGATAGGGTCATTTTTCAATGTACCCTGGGTGTTTGATGCATGAGCATCTAGTGGTGTAAGGGCAATCTTGTATCACCCAAAAATATGCTTAGAGATAGTTTCTACTTAATGTGTTTTTATTTTTGGATACCCATTTGGGTCAAATAAAGGTTTCAACTTTCACAGTTCCACTATTATTTTTCTATGTTAGAATTTTTAAGCACCTTAGGATATGTGTAAATGTAGAAAATGGATTATTTTTTAATTGAGCCAAAATTATGATGAGTTAGAGGGTGTAATTTGGAGGGATGATTATATTTATAATTTAAAACACTTCAAAAAAAGAATCACATCAAAAGGTTTTACGGTTAGAAAGTTATTACAATTTTAAGTTTCCTAGAGACCTCCTAAGAGTGCTTCAAAGTTAGGTTTGAGGCACTAAATGGCCTTGTACAAGTCCAAAAAAGGGGGGACAAAAAAAGCTGGTCCATAGGACTATAGAGCACTTCAAGAGCTTTTTGAAAATGTAAACAGTTCGTCAATTGGAGTCTCGGTTTAAAAGTTATGCCTCCTGGAAATTGGACTACCGTTTCTGGATTCTTCTAATTTTACACCAACTTCTAATGTGACTTTTAAAACCTTCTATTTTGGTGGTAGATGCCAACTGGCATATTCTAGAATGTATTCCTAACCCTAAACCATTTGGGGCTTATTTAAGAAAACTTATGGCATTGTAAAGGCAGTTCTCAATGGAGTTTGAGAGAAGGTACTGTGTGGAGGATTTCTTTCTCTAGAATCATACTATTGTAAGCGCATAGGGAATTTTTCATTGATAATAATATTTCCCTTTTTCTATGTGTTCATTCTAGCCTTTGGTTTGGTATCAAAGCAAGTTTCCTGAGTGTGCAGACAGAGTGCCAACTATGAGGCAGTCTACACTAGGACTGTGTGGTTGTGGGTTTGAGACAAGAAGATGCCTCCACAAAGGGAATGTGGTGGAAGGATTGGAGTTGTTACTCTTGAGGTTAGAGCTCTCTAGAGACAAGTTCAAGCATTGTAGGAGGAGATCTACAGAGGAATGAATGTTGCCACAGGCAACGAAAGTGAGGAAGAAAATGAAGAAGAGGAAAATATTGGACAGGAAGGGGAAGGTAATGGAGAAGTCCTAAATTAGGCAGAGGAAAGGCCTTTTAGGGCCATTTCTAAGCTTGTAAAAAGACCTAAAATTGATGTGGATATGTTTTTAGGAAATCTAAACCCAAATGAGTATGTATCAATGAACTAGAGGAGTATTTTGAGTATGAGGATATTAGGGACCCAGATGGGGTTAAGTTTGCAAAGGCAAAAATGAAAGGTCAGGCCAAAATCTGGTGGCAACAGATTTAGCTAGAAAGAAATAGAAGAGGAAAGGAGAAAATCATAAGATGGGATTGCATGGTTGACAGACTAAAGAAGCAGTTCATTCTTGTTGATTATGAGCTTGATTTGTTCTAGAAAATGCAAGGATTAAAGCAAGCAGGAAAATCTATCTAGGAATATATGGAAGAATTTTATTGACTTCTTATTAGGTATGGCATGCAGAAGAAAATAAGGAGAAGGTTTCTCATTACCTCAATGGGTTATGACATAGCATTCAGGAGTAGTTAAGTTTGGTTAGAATGACTAGCATTGAAGAGGCATACTAGTTTGCCCTACGAGTTAAAGAGAAGCTAAATAAAAATTTTGAAGGAAGGCAAAGAGGGAGAGATCAAGGAGGAAAGGGTGGTAGTAGGTCATTTGGAGGTCAAAATGAACCCAAAATAAAAAAATGAAAAGAAAACAGAGAAATGAGGGTTTCAACCACTCTCGTAATCAAAATTTTGGAGATCAAAGAGGAAGAGGTAGAGGATGTGGACAAGGTTCAAGAAGATGAGGCTTTTTGTGGTACCTATTTTCATGGCAATGAAGAAGGTCATCATGCATTTGAATGCCCTCAAAGACAACGAATGATAGATAGGAGAGATGATGGTCAAAAAAGGGTTGCTCATGTGGATGAGGATGCAAAGTCATCACATTTTGAGGATGCAGAAAGAGGAGAAGTTGTCATAAATGAATGGGTCTTACTAAGCAGTGAGACTAAACCTAGACAAAAGGAGGAGTTTTTTTCTTACCAGGTGAAGTGCAAGGATAAGTGTTGTGATGTGATTGTTGATGGTGGTAGCATTGACAACTTGGTGCCTAAGGAGATGGTCTCTAAGCTAAAGCTCAAGAGTGAGAAACAACCCCAACCCTATCAAATTTCTTGGGTGAAGGATGATCATAAGGTCCTGGTTAGTGAACAGTGTTTGGTGGAGTTCAAGATTGTGAGTTACCATGATGAAGTTCTCTGTGAGATTATTTCAATGGATGTATGCCATTTATTGTTGGGAAGACCATGGAAATTTGATAGGCATGTTGTGCATGATGGTCATGCAAATCCATACTCTCTGACAAAGGATGGAGTTTGCAACAAACTGAAGCCCCTGATAAAGGAAGGTGAAAAGGTATGCAATAGTGCTAGGATATGTCTTGTTGATGGAAGATTTTTTTTGAATGGTATGAAACATCAGCATATGTGTTATTCTTTGATTCCTATAAGAAATAAGGAAGGTAGTAGTGAAATTCCACCTAAATTTTTAGGCCTATTAAGTGAGTATGAAGATGTCATCTCTGATAATGTTCCAGAAGGGTTGCCACCAGTAAGGCAGATCAGTCACCAAAATGATTTAATCCCTAGAGCTAGTTTTCCTAACAAGATTTCTTATAGGATGACTCCTACTGAAAATGAAGAGCTAAACAAACAAGTTCAAGAGCTATTGAGGAAGGGTTTGATTCGAGAGAGCCAGAGTCCATGTGTAGTACGTACAATACTAGCACCAAAGAAGGATGGAGAATGGAGAATGTGCACAGACTCTCAAGCTATAAACAAAATAACCATCAATTATCGGTTCCCTTTGCTAAGAATGCATGATCTTATGGATTGCTTGAGTGTAGCTCAATGCTTCACAAAGATAGATCTCAAGAGAGGCTATCACTAGATATGGATACAAGAAGGAGATGAGTGGAAGACTGCATTCAAGACCAAGGAGGGTCTATATGAGTGGTTATTCATGCCCTTTGGACTGACCAATGTGCAAAGCACCTTCATGCAGCTTATGAATTAGGTACTAAAGAAATTCTTTGGGAAAATTTGTTATTTTCTATTTGGATGATATTTTAATTTTTAGCAAGACTTTGGATGAACATTTATTGCACATTCATAGTGTTCTTGAAACGTTGAGGGAAGAGAAATTGTTGATTAATCTAAAGAAGTGTTTCTTTGTAAAAAAAGAGTTAGTCTACTTGGAGTTTGTTGTATCATCCGAAGGTCTCAAAATGGATCCAAAGAAGGTAAAAGCCATTGTGGAATGGCCTACTCCAAGGTTTACTATTGAGGTGAGATCATTTCATGGTCTGGTTCATTTTTACAAGAAGTTCATTAAGAATTTTAGTGGCATATGTGCACCCCTGATTGAAACAATAAGGGGGCATAGAAAAGAGTTCAAATGGACTACAACAGCTGCAAGGAGTTTTGAATTGTTGAAGAAGAAGGTGACAAAACAACCTATGTTGGCACTTCCCGATTTCAGTAAAGTGTTCCAGGTAGATTGTGATGATAGTGGAAGTGCTATTAGGGTTGTATTGAGCCAAGAAGGTAAGTCTATTGCATATTTTAGTGAAATATTTAATGATGCAAAGAAGAAGTATTTTGTTTATGATATGGAGTTCTATGCAATCGTTCAAGCCTTAAAGAAATGGAGGCATTATTTATTTCCAAAAGAATTTGTCTTGTATACTAGTCACCAAGCATTTCAGTGTCTAAATAGCCAATGTAAATTAAACCAAAGACATATGAAGTGGGTAGAGTTCATGCAGAGCTATACAGTTGTGTTGAAACATAGAAATGGAAGGTCTAATAGGGTTGTAGATGCATTGAGTAGGAGACAGTTGTTGCTTACAGTAATGCAGGTGTAATGGTTGGGTTTGATGAACTCAAGAATCTATACCCAGAAGATCCTAATTTTGCTGAAGCATGGAAGGCTAGTAAAGAACTTATTATTGTAGACAGAACCAGGCAGCTAGATTATTTTATTTAGGATGGTATGTTGTTCAAGGGTAATCAATTATGTATTCCAAGGAGTTCCATGACGAAAAACTTGATCAAAGAGAAACACAGTAGGGGGATGGCAAGACAAGACCATTTCCATTCTTAGATAACATTATTTTTGGCCTCAAATGTCATAGGATGTGAAGAAGTTTGTACAGAGTTGTCAAGTATGTGAAGTAGCCAAAGGATTTAGTCACAATACTAGACTCTATCAGCCATTGACTATTCCATCAAAGCCATGGGAAGACATAAGTATGGATTTTGTTCTTGGATTGTCAAGGACACAAAGGGGCAATTACTCAGTGTTTTTGGTGGTTGATAGGTTCTCCAAGATGGCACATTTCATCCCATGCCACAAGACTCATGATATTGTACATATTGCATATATGTTTTTCAGAGAGGTTGTGAGACTACATGGTCTCCCAAAGAGTATTGTTTTCGACAGAGATACTAAATTTGTGGGGTATTTCTAGAGGACTTTATGGAAGAAGTTGAGGCCAGAATTGAAGTTCAGTTCTACACATCATCTACAGACTGACAAATAGATAGAAGTGGTAAACATAAGTCTGGGCAATTTGCTAAGGTGTTCAGTGGGAGAAAAGTGCAAGGGATGGGATTTGATTCTACCACAAGCAGAGTTTGCTTACAATAATTCTATAAATAGGAGTACTAGTAGATCACCATTCCAAATTGTGTATGGAAGTATCCCAAGGACTACACCAAAATTAAGGAAGATAGAGCAAGGGGAGAGGACAAGTGCCGAGGCAAAAGAATTTTCTGAACATATCAAGAGCCTACATGAGGAGGTCCATGTACACATCACCAAGATGAATCAACAGTATAAAGCTAGGGAAGATCAAAGGAGGAGACATAAGAAGTTCCAAGTAGAGGATCTGGTTATGGTACACTTATGAAAGGAATATTTTTCAGTGGGTACTTACAACAAGTTGAAGATGAAGAGATTTGGCCCCTGCAAAATTTTGAAGAAACATGACTTGGGAAATGCATATGAGGTGGAGTTGCCAGATGGGATTCACATTTCTAATATCTTCAACATTTTAGACTTAACTAAATATCATGATGATGGTGCAAGTGAGGGTTTGATGCTAGAGCCATGTCCAATTCCTACTTCTAAGAAGGAGGAGATAGAGGAGATTCTGGATAGTCATGTGGGCAGGAGTACTAGAAATAGGTAGTACAAAGAGTACCTGGTGAAGTGTAAAGGACGAGCAATAGAAGACTCAACTTGGATATCAATAATGGAGGTTTCCCATTTGGGTTTTCCTCTACCATCCACTAAGTGATAGGGTCACTCTTCAATCTACCCTAGGTGTCTGATGGAGGAGCATCCAATGGTGTAAGGGCAATCCTATATCACCCAAAAATATGCTTAGAGATAGTTTCTAATTAATGTGCTTTTATTTCTAGATACCCATTTGGGTCAAATAAAGGTCCCAACTCTCACAATTCCATTATTAGTTTTCTAGGTTAGAATTTTTAAGCACCTTGGGATACATGTAAATGTAAAAAATGAGTTATTTTGTAATTGAGCCAAAATTATGATGATTTAGAGGGTGTAATTTGGAGGGATGATTATATTTATAATTTAAAGCACTCTAGAAAAAGAATAAGGTCAAAAGGCTTTATGATTAGAAAGTTATTGTAGTTTTAAGTTTCCTGGAGAGCTCCTAAGAGTGCTTCAAAGTCAAGTTTGAGGCACTAAATGGCCTTGTACCAGCTTGAAAAATGGGGGATAAGTGAAGCTAGTCCATAGGGTTTTAGACCACTTTGAGAGATTTCTGGAAATGTAAACGATTCTTCAATTAGAGTTCTAGTTCAAAAGTTATGCCTCCAGAAGTTGGACTACCATTTTTGCATTCTTCTAATTTTGCATGGACTTTTAATGTGACTTCTAGAGCCTATTTTTTGGCAATAGATGCCAACTATCATATTCTAGAATGTATTCCTAACCCAAAACCATTTGGGGTTTATTTAAGAACACTTTTGGTATTGTAAAGGCAGTTCTTAGTGGAGTTAGAGAGAAGGTATTGTGTGGAGGATTTCTTTCTCCAGAATCATACTATTGTAAGTGCATAGGGAATTTTTCATTGATAATAATATTTCCCATTCCCTATGTGTTCATTCTAGTCTTTGGTTGTGTTGACATCAAAAGGTCTAGAAGGAAACAATGATTTGAGATGAGACCTTCTAGAAGCAGAGATCTAGGGTGTTATGGCTCAAGGTGGGTGATAGGAATACTGGTTTTTTTCATAGATTGGCATCAATCCATAAAAGGAGAAATAAAAATGGCAATTTCAAATATGATAACATGAAGCTCACTAAAACTGAAGAAATAGCTAATAGGGCTATTGCTTACTTCAAGAACTCTTATTTGGAGGAGCAAAAAATTATCAAGGAGGAGGACAAATGATGGCTAATTAATTCCATTCCAATTGTGATCTCAATTGAGGAGAATGAGGAATGAACATAGTTGGTTACTGAGTTGGAAGTCCATAGAGCTATCTTCTCTATGAAAGCCTACAAATCCCTGAGCCCTGATGGTTTCCCCTGACTTTCTTCTAGCACTTTTCAGACATAGTTAATTTGGATCTACTTCAAGCTACTTAAGAATTTTTCAAAATAGGGAAGCTTCTCAAACAACTTAATAGAACATTTATTACTTTGATCTCAAAGGTTAAAAACCTAGGGGCCCTCTCCGATTTCAGACTGATTAGCCTCTATAAGAGTACTTATAAGATTTTCTCTAAAATTATGGTTAACAAGTTAAAACCACTGTTGCATAAATTCATAGGGAAAACCCAGAATGGGTTTGTTTCAGGATAGAAACTCCTTGATGTAGCTATAACCACTCATGAGGTGCTTCACTCTATGGAGAAGAGTGGTAATCTGGGTATGGCTTTGAAACTTGACATCTCTAAAGCTTATGATAGGATCAATTGGACCTTCTTTTATGAAGTTATGATTAAAATTGGTTTTAGTCAAAAGTTTATAAGGATGGTTAAATTATTGATTAAAACTATTAATTACTTAGTGATGGTGAATGGTTTTCCTTGGAGGAACTTTGGTGGGGAGAGGGGACTAAGATAGGGTGACCCTATCTCTCCCTACTTGTTTATCATGGTTGCTAAAGTGTTGGGAAGGGTGTTCCTAAGAAAGATGGAAGAGAGGGTGATCAAAGGTATTAAGCCTACTTCCATGCTTCCACTAGAGGTGATTCAATAGTTTGTGGATGACACCTTCCTAAGTGGGGAATCCTCTATGGGTGAAGCTAGAGCATGGAAGTTTGCCTTGGAGGTTTATGCAACCAATGCGGGATAGAAAATTAATTTGGATAAAAGTAAGGTGTTCTTCTTCAACACTCCTAATATCTAGTAGAGGATCGTAAATATTTTGGGGTGTAATACTATTGTGTTACCTGACACTTATCTGGGCCTCCCTTTGACGGTGAAAGATGTAAGTAACAACTTTTGGAATACCATCTAGATAAAATGGAAAAGAAGTTGATTTTGTGGAAAGGTAAAACTTTGATTAGTGCGGGTAAGATTTAGCTTCTGATTTCATCCCTTCAAGGATTACTTGTGTATTTCCTATCACTGTTCAAAATTACTTAGTGCATGGCAAATCAATTGGAGAAAATACAACATAACTTCCTTTGGTCGGGAGGAAGTGAGAAGAATAGGTTAAGCTTGGTGAACTGGGAAACAGTCTGTAAACCTAAGAGTAGAGGAGGCTTGGGAGTTAGAAAGATATATGATTTGAATAATGTGCTTCTTACTAATTTGGGGTGGAACCTGATGATGAAGGAGGCCAATTGGTGTAAAATTCTAAAAACCAAGTACCTAGGAAATTTGAAATTCTCTCACTGCACATGGAAAAATGATCTTCCTATGAGATCTAAGATTTGGGGAGCTATTATGAAAAATAGAACTCTCTTGAAAGAAGGTGTAAGGTGGTTGATAGTTAATGATAATTAGATTAATTTCTAGGAGGATCCATGGCTTACTGATAAACATTTAATAAGAACAAAGTATGGGTCCCTTCAGGATCACCTCCAAGAACAGAGGGGGAATAAGGTTGCTGATTTTATTGGCCTGGGGAGGAAGTGGAAAAAGTTTGAGTTGCAATAGAATGTGAGATGGTGGGGAGCTGACTAAAGAGCTAAATGGTTTGCTGGTAGGGTATGAAATCCTGGGAGTAGGCCAAAATGATGCATTCATTTGGAAGGCCACTTCGATGGGGGAGTTCTCTATTAAATCTACCTATAGATTAATGTTTGATAAAACCTTGGAGCCTAATTACTAGAGGAATATATGGTTTAATCATTTAATTTCAAAGATATAATATTTTCTGGTGGACCACCATTCATGGAAAAATACTCACTATTGATAACCTTATGAAAAGGGGTTTTCAATTATCCAATAGATATTATTTGTGTAAGAAAGCAGAGGAGAATATCACCCATTTGTTCCTTCATTGTAATTATGCTTCTAATGTTTGGGGGAGGATACTACAGAAGCTAGAGGTGACCTGGGTGTTTAATAAGGGATTCAAGCAATTTGTGGAGAGTTGGCAAGGTCCTTTTGCCCACCCCCTCCTTGCCAGTATGTGGAAAGTTATCCTGCCCCATGTATGCTGAGGTATTTGGAAGGAGATAAATAATAGGGCATTTAGGAATGAAGAAAGAAGTGATGAGGTTGTTGTGGACAAGATATGCAAATTTTTGTTTGAGAATATGAAATGCAGCAGGTGGAGAAAACCGACGGTCCCCCCTAATCAATTGGATATCATAATTACCAAGGGCTGGAGTTTGGAGGAGGGGATAATTAAGACTAATAATTCCAATTTGTTGGCAAGGAAATGTACATGATGGAAACCCCCCCTAGAGAACTAGGTTAAGCTCAACTTTGATGGTGTTGCTAAAAAGGAGGGTTCGACAAGAGGAGGTTTAGTTAGGGATAATGAGGGTAGGATGCTATTGGCTTATACTGGATAGTTGGAAAAAGTGTCCAATAATATAGCAAAAGCAATGACTCTTTTTTAGGGCCTAAAATTGGTGATTAGGGTGAGATGGGAAAATGTGGTGATTGAAGGTGACTCAAAAATCATTATAGAGATTATTAAAGGCATCATAAAGGAAAGGTGGGCTATTAAATGTGTTGTAGAAGGCATCAAACACTTATTAGTTATTTTAAATAGATTTGAATTGAATCATATTTTTTGAGAGGGAAATGGGGTGGTTGATGGAATGGTGGCTTTAGGCCTAAATGTGAAGTGACTAAGATGTTGGAGGGAATTTAATGCCTTGCCAAATTTGGTAAGAGATTTGGTGAATAAAGAGATCAAGCATGATGAAATCTAGCTGGAGGATCATTTTAAATTTTAGTGACTTGTTGCTAAGTAGGCAGATAGGATAGAGTCATGATGGATAGATGGCAAGGAGTGGTGAAAAAGGTACTTGTGATAATAAATTCACATGGCTAGAAAAGAAAGAATGTTGAAGTTTGAGATGAAAGGTTTTTTAATGATTTTTTTGTGTGTGACCTCGTATGCTGGGATAAGTAAAAGTTCAAATTTTAAATGGTTTGAGAGTATTGGGAATGATGGAAAAGATTGGAGAAGAGATAGAGGTGTTTGACACATGACATTTATGTCTAGAAGGGACATTGCTATTATTAATAATAAAGGCATTTATGTCTTCTTAAGGGCTATTATTTTTATGCCTAAGCGTGACTTCATTCTTAGTAACTGACTCTGGGTTTGGAAGAAGAAGAGAGTTATAGGGAAATTTGTAGAGATGAGAGGAAATCTTTTGCAAATTCAGCCTTCCATGATAGAGGAGAATGTTAGGAAGCTACTCATGTGGTACATGAAGGAAGGTGGTTTCATCCTGTTTATGGAGGCATTGAATGGGTATGATGAAAATTGTTCCCTACAGTTTGTCAATTCTTGGGAGGATTGAAGATTCATGATTAATGGCATCTCATTTCATAGCTCTGAGGAAGTCATCTCTATGACGACAGGTCTGGCTATGAGGAGAAGGAATTGGCAAAAAGTGACAAGGGCGGTTGACAAAGTAAGTCTGCAGTGCTTCTTCTTGGAAGGGGAGGAACCTATTCAACATAGAGGAGACTTTATGTGGGAGAAGCTCCCCAAGCCTTGGAATGAGGTATGTCTAATGTTGACGAAGTACTTAACTCTAGAAGAGAGGTATGATGTCTGTAATTACTATCACTTCCCTCTCCTAAACCATTTTCACCACTATGACTTTATTTCCATTCTGTTCTTTCTGTTACGTGATTTAGTTGATACGATTATTAATGTTAAAGAAAAAATGAGGAAGGGTGTTAATTATACCATTCTACATCAAGGGTTGATGTTCCAGCTATATCAATTTCACCTTTCTTTGGTCCCCTCCAGGATTGTTGAGATTGATATTCTTGCTCACCCCAACCCCTAGCCCCAACAAGTCCCCCTTAGGATCATGGGTCCCAAAGCCCCTACCCCACAACCTTCACCTAGTGGGTCCCTTATTGAGTTGAAGCCCACCCCATCAGGTAAAATTGGGAAGTTAGATAAAGGGAAAGAGAAGGAACCAGAGGAGTTAGAAGATTAGGGGAGAGGTGGTAGGAGGAGATCAGGGAGGATTGTGAAATCCAATGCTAAAAGGAAATTGAGATATAGGGCCTTGCAGGAGGAGGATATGGATTCAAAGGACATGTGTCATCCTAAACAAAAGATGAAAAAGAAGGCTTCAAATTTTGGTGAGGGGAACATGGAGGAGGAGGAAGTGGGGGTTTCTGATTTCTCATAGTCTGGCTTGAGAGGTGGGATCAAGGAGAAGAAGGAGATGATGCATGTTTCAATCACCATTGGGTTGGGGTGTGTGGACTTAACTTGGGACCAATTCCCTGAAACTATGGATAGAGTGCCCTCCCCTATAATGATATCCTCTCTTGTTAGGGTTTCTTCTAAAGATAATGCTAAACCCTAGATTTTGTAGGATGTCACTAAGGAGTGCCCTCTCCTATAATGATATCCTCTCTTGTTAAGGTTTCTTCTAAAGATAATGCTAACCCCCAGATTGTAGGGCCCATTTTTCACTGCACCAAAAGCCATGACTGTTAGTGAACATGGAACACCACATAATTAACCACCTATGGGTAGGGGAGCACATTGCATCACCCAACAATCTCCCCCTCGACGCACATACCAGGTGCTTACGTGGGTTGGGAAGGCACCGGGGAGATTTGAACCCATGACCAAGCCAAAACCAGGCTCTGATACCACTTGTAAGGAAACTTAGGTGCGAAAACAACTTCCTACACTAATCTCATAAGAAAAGTATGATGCAAATCCTATTAAAATCTTCTACACTTACAGATTCAATATCATGTAAACAACAATATTGTAGCCAACCATGCATACAGAAAATAGACAGAGAAAGGAACACATAACACAAGGATTTGCTGGTGGGGAAAAACCTTTTAGTAAAACAACCCCACCCCTTCAGAACATGCACAATGTATTATCTTCAACACAAGGTTACAATACACTTGCAATGCAAGTTCAACATCAACAACTGAAGACTCCAGTAGCTACTCGCAGTACCAACAATACACCCTTTTCGCATCGCATCTCTTCGCAACCCTAAAAAAACTTATAACATGCACTTCACTTTAGGGCTACTCCCAAAGGTAAATTGTATTAGGGTTTTACCATTCTTCGAGAAAATAGGAATGCCAAAAAATTTTTTGCCCCACTATTGGGGTAGAGTGTACAGTACTCAAATATCTTAGTTGCCACATGTCTTGACCTGTCATTGAATCTTCCTAACATAGCTCTTACGTGTCATAGGAATCCATCATAACTGTTTTAGTCATAATCTCCTTACACACAATTCAAGATGTCAACACATCAACATTATTTGCAAGAAATATATTTTACAAAACAAATAATAAGAATAGGAATTATACAAGGTTGAGACACCTTATTCCTAACATTCTCCCACTTGTCGAAAACCTTGTAAGAGCAACATGAACATAATAGGAACTAACCGCTATAGGCCGAAAGGCCCATAGACTCCAAACACCATCTGAACTTCTCAGTGCCCACTGGTTTCGTTAATGCATCTGCAACATTCTTCACAGTATCTACCTTTTCCAAATTTACCTTTCCATCTTCCACCATATCTCTCACAAAGTGATACTGCACATCAATGTGCTTCGTTCTGGCATGGAAAGTTGGATTCTTAGCAAGGCAAATAGCACTCTAACTGTCACACCAAATAGTAATCTATTCTGCATCAACACCAACATCAGAACACAATCTCTTAAGCCAAATGGATTCCTTACAAGCATGAGTAGCAACCATGTACTCAGCTTCTGTAGTGGACAAAGCAACCACAGGTTGTCGCTTGCTCATCCAACTAATGGCACCACCAAACATAGTGAACACATAAGCACTGGTGGATCTCCTGTGGTCAATATCACCTGCCCAATCTGAATCCACAAACCCATGAATACAAACTGAATGCGGAGATCCAAAAGAGTTACCATGATAACATATGGAGTAATCTAATGTACCCCTCAAATATCTGAATACTCGCTTAACTGCATCCCAATGTATCCGTCCAGGATTAGCCATAAATCGACTCAGGACTCCCACTGTGTGGGCAATGTCTAGCCTAGTACAGACCATAGCATACATAAGACTACCAACTGCACTAGCATAAGGTACTCTACTCATGTCCTCCACCTCACTAGGAGATTTTGGACAATCATCTACAAATAACTTTGTTCCCACAAGAATAGGAACACATAGTGGTCTACAATTTGCCATGATGAACCTGTCCAACACAAACTTCACATACTTACTCTGACTCAACCAAAGTTTTTTGTTAGACTTGTCTCTACTGATTTCCATACCCAAGATGTACCTAGGTGCCCCAAGATCTTTCATCTCAAATTGTGCTGACAACTGAGATTTAAAATTAGAAATCATACCCTTACCCTTCCCAAACAGCAACATACCATCAACATATAATGCAACAATAAGAAGGCAATCATTTTCAATTCTGAAATAAACACAATGATCTGATTTTGATCTTACAAATCCAATTGACAACACAAAGGCATCAAACTTAAGGTTTTACATCCTAGGAGATTGCTTCAAACCATATAGAGATTTCTTTAATCTGCAAACTAAGGATTCTTTACCTTTAACAATGTAGTGCTCAGGCTGTGACATATAAATCTCTTCCTCCAAATCACCATGAAGGAAAGTTGTCTTCACATCCATCTATTCTATCTCTAAATCATATGATGCAGCAAGAGATAACAAAAATCTAATGGATGTCAACTTTGCAATAGGAGAGAATATTTCACCATAATCTATTCCCTCTACCTATGAATACCCCTTTGCAACCAATCTAGCTTTGTACCTTTCAACACTGCCATCTGTACAGAATTTCTTTTGAACACCCATTTACAACCAAAAGATTTTCTACCTTTAGGAAAAGGTACAAGGTCCCATGTTTTATTTTTCTCTAATGAAGCCATCTCATCATCCATAGCCTCAATCCAAGAACTTGCATCTTCCATGCCCAAAGCCTCTTTCACAGATCTAGGCTCATCAGTGTTAGTAATCAAAGCAAAAGCACAACTGGAATCTAACATAGAATAACCAAACCTTTGTGGTTGCTTTCTTTCTCTCATGGATCTCCTCAAGGGCTGAGGTTGAGGTTGTTCTTCCTCTTCTTCTGAACTATCAGGGCTGCTAGAGCTCTCCTCATCATTAGACCCAACATGGTCTCTCTGTTCAGTCTTCTCAGGGGTAGGAGGCAACTGAACAACATCTTTTTTTTCATCTGGTTGTAGCACAATAGGAGAAGATGTTAGCTCTCTAAAAATAACATTTCTACTATACAACACCTTACTAGTCACATGATCCCAAAGCTTGTATCCTTTTACACTAGCACTGTACCCGATGAAAATACATTTAACAGCTTTGTTTTCCAACTTAGATCTTTTCTCCATTGGAACATGTGCATAAGCTTCACAACCAAAAACACGAAGATTTCTAACTGAAGGCTTCTTACCAGACCACACCTCCATGGGTGTCTTACCAACAAGAGCTGATGTAGGAGATCTATTAACCAGATAGCAAGCAGTGGCCACAGCTTCGACCCAAAACCTTTGTTCTAAACCAGCTCCACTAAGCATACTCCTAGCCTTCTCCATCAGTGTCTTGTTCATTCTCTCTGCAACTCCATTTTGCTCTGGGGTATACGGAGTTTTCTTATGCCTCTCGATACCTTGTTCTTTACAGAACTGTTCAAACTCTGCTGAGCAAAACTCACCACCATTGTCAGTTCTCACACACTTAATCTTCTTACTAGTCTGATTCTCTACAAGGGCTTTAAATTCCTTGAATCAACTAAAGACTTATGTCTTACTTTTAAGGAAATAAATCCATGTCCTTCTACTATAATCATCTACGAAAGATACAAAAATACAGACTTAGAGATTGAAGGAACTTTTACAGGACCAAATACATCAGAATGAATAAGATCCAAAACATTAGAAGATTTGTGAGAACTAGAGTAAAACTGAACATGATTTTGTTTACCATATACACAGTGTTTACAGAAGTCAAACTTGAGATTGCAATCATTTAACCCCTCAACGAGATTTTTATTTTTTAGGGTTCTGAGACCCTTCTCACCAATGTGACCAAATCTCAAATGCCATAACATTGTCTTTTCTGCAGGAAGCTTACCTTGCAAAGTGTTTGCATTGCCATCAAAACCAATAACCATAGTCTTCTTTACTACTCGTTCAAATGGTGGGGATGAAGTGATAGCTGCTCTCTTCTTTGAAACAAAAGAACTATTACACTGAGAAATGTGTGCATCAAGCTGAAACAAAATACCTCTCCTAGTACCCTTAGCAAGCACCATAGCTCCTCTCATCATCTTACATCCATCTTTAGAAAAAACAACTTGCACACCTACATCATTTTGCATACTTATAGAAAATAGGTTTCATGCCAAACCTGGAATGTGCATAACTCTATTGATTCCCTTTACTCGTCCATCAGGAAATTTGATAGTGACCCTTCCATGTCCAACTATCTTTAGGTGAGAATCACCACCCAAGTACACCTTTCCACCATCGAACTCTTCATATCTTGAGAACCAGTTTCGATGAGAGGTCATGTGAAAAGATGCACCCAAGTCAACCAACCATACATCATCAGATGCATGGGCTGCCAAAGCTACGATGAACGCATCGCCATCTTCTTGAGATTTTTCAAAACTAGAGTCTGAGGCTTTCTTCTTCTTCTTAAGCTCTTTACAGTCTTTACAGAAGTGCCCAGTCTTATCACAGTTCCAACATTTTGCCTTGGACTTATTGGAAGTCTTTGACTTCCCAAGGGATTTTGATCTACCCTTATTGTCAAACTTATTGTCATTTTTCTTTCCTCTTTTCGTGGATCTCCCATGAACAGCAAGGGCTTCTTTTTTTGAAACAGAAGCCTTTCTTCGCATCTCCTCTGATAGAATTAAAGACACAACATCATCCATTTTGAAGGTGACTAATGTGCTTCCGAGAGCCATCACAAGATGGTGCCATGAATCCGGTAAAGAACACAAAAGTGTGTAGCAACGATCCTCCTCCTCTAACTTGACACTAGCTGATGTCAACTGTGCAACCAGCAGATTAAATGCATTTAAATGATCCGTTAAGGATGCACCTTCCTCCATTCGCAGAGAATACAACTTCTTCCTCAGGAACATCTTGTTCACTAAAGATTTGGCTTGATACACGGCCCCAAGTCTCTCCCACAAACTATATGCAATTTTCTCATCTAGAACATTAAGAAGGACTGCATCGGTTAAACAGAGTCTTATGAGACCCTTAGCTTTACGGTCTTTGATATCCCAATCTGCTTGAGCTATAGTTGTTGGTCTTGTAGCACTTGTAGTCACTTCCCATACGTCATGATCTTCCAACATGTCTTCCATCTTGAGTTTCCACAACTCGAAATTAGTGCCATTAAATTTCTGGACACCTCAATTCTTCCATATGATGAACTCGCCATCTCAATCTACAAATAAGATTCAGGATGCTCTGCACAAGACTCCCACTCAACTTGAGATTAGCTCAAAAAACCCTACCCAACAACTAGGATCAAAAGTTGATCAAGCTCTGATACCAATTGTAGGGCCCATTTTTCATTGCACCAAAATCCATGATTGTTAGTGAACATGGAACACCACATAATTAACCACCTATGGGCAGGGGAGTGCGTTGCATCACCCAACACAGATTGTGCAGGATGTCAGTAAGGAGCAGGCTGACAACTACATTTGCGACAAGTAGGAGGTTACCATGGAGATCAGGAAGATGACTAGTAATGATATGTGGGAAAGAATCCATGCTTTGGGAGAAAGAATGCACCTCTTGAAAAAATTTATTGTCAAGGTGACACATGCAGCTGCAACCATGCTACACTTGCTTAAAGACCAGGAGGGTGATTTGCCAAAGGAGGACTCCAAAATATTGTTTGACTTCCTAGCGGAAGAGTAGGCTAATCTCCTCCTGGGAAGGAAGGAGGTCAAGAAGCCTTAGGGCTCTCTCCTTCTAGTTTTTTATGTTGTTTTTCTGCTAGTTGATGAACTTGGTTTGGTTTAAGGTGGTAGTACCTTTGTTTTTATGTTTCCTTAGGTTTTTTAGTTCTAGTACAGGCAATATATATGTTATGCCTATTGAAACTCTTTTAGTTATGTTCCCGAACTATGTTTTTGTGTTTTAAGTGGTAGGGGGTAATATTGGATGGTGGTAATCTGCTGGTGATTGGCTAGTTTGACTATTTAATGGACTAGCCACCTGGTTTTTAGCTGCTTTTAATTCAAAAGCATTAGCTAGAGGAAAAAAAATGTGAAAAAACACACAAAAGGGATAACAATACTGAAATGTTGGCAAATACATGATTATGGTATTTGATTATTATTTATTTCAAAGTTAGATGGCCGTAATCTCAAAACAATAAGAAAGATGCTAAGAAACATCAAAGGGAGTATATGATTATTGGTATTACACCTATAAGGCTTAATAGATCCCAAGGGGCTTGAGATGGACACAAAATTCAATTTCAAATTCCTAATCTCTCACGATCCTTTTCAGTGGTTAAATTTGCAATCAATTTTCTACATTTTCGTACAACTTCTTGCTACAACTTGATATTTAAAGAAATGCATTTGTGCAATTAAACACTTTCAAGAATCAAACAAAATTCAAGATAATTACTTGGAGACATAATTATAGAAACATTTTATTGAAGACCAAAGAAATCTATTGCATCAAGATTTGTATATGAGCCATTGACACAATTGTGTATATTATTTTTGAATACTCACCCAAGTTCCTAAAGTTGATCCATCAAGGTGGTTGAGTTGATTCAAGAGAACTTGTTCCTTGTTATCTAACAAATTCCTAATTGTCCTCGTGTCCTGATTTTAATGGAAGCCTAATACGAAGTAATATTTTCTTCTCCGCTCACTTTTAAAGTTCTCTCTTCACCTACTAGAATTTTAATGTAACCTCAAGCCCCCAAGTCCATAACTCTATTGAAAGAAATTGAATTCATTATTATAAAAAAGTAAAATTTCAAAAAAAAAATTGAGAGCCACAAAGATTCCTAGTAAGGCACATGATGCTTGAACTCCATTAAATTTCTTTAGGCTTTTTTTTCATTTCTTTAAGTTCGAGCCTCTACTATTATGAGCCTCTACTATTCTTGACCATAATTTAATTATTTTAGAAATTGTACCTAATTAATATATTAAAAAAATCAATTTTACTTTTAAAATGGTGAAAAACCAAAGGATGTGTCTTTCATGCACTATTAAACTTAATTTATCAATAATATTAATTTGTTAAAATAATATCATATATAAGAATATGTTTTATACTTTATTATTATTATTATTATTTAATAATATATAGCATACAAAACAATTATAAACTCATCCTTAATAAGAAGACAACATTTATCAATGAATAATAGCATTGAGCAATAATATAAAAAAATATTAATTTTAATTTTTATATAATATATATTATAAATAATTAGATATACAAATCTAATTATTAAAATAGTTCAAACATCCAATTTATTATTTATATCTTAAATTTATTTATTATCTTAAAACACCTAGTATTACTTACTTTTCTTTAAGAGATATAAAATTTCCACAATGTAAAATATCATTTTCTACTACTCATATAATATCAATCTTTAACAAATTAATTTTGAACATCTACAAAACTAAATACATCTATCCTTTCAAAATATTCATTCCAGCCGAAGAAACTTAGTAATTTTGTTTATTCCAGCTTCGGCTGTTTGAACTCATTTGCGGAATGATCCCTTTTTTTATGAATTGTAATCTTAGTAAATTTTATTAATTGAACTATTCATCAAAAAAAAAAAATTCATCCCAACTACCAATTACTCAAAATCTACTTAAATCTACTTAAATTTATGCTTGAATGTAGACATCTAACCTATAATTACACAGGGGATTTTGTTCCTTATAGATGCCCCGGTCCCACGCACCCATATTTATTCAAACTGATTGAAACTCCTTCAATAATGCACTTGGTGACCCAATAAAGAACCGAGATATTGGAATGGCTGACGTGTACAGATTTCTTTGTCCACGTGTCCACCGTTTATTCTGATGTCAAAGGCTGAGATTCGACAAAAGAGAAATCCATTGCCAATATATTTATATTTAGATGAAATGAATATGGCGCTTCAAGAAATATATTCTGTGTGCTGAAAAGTTGAAAAACCCGCCCACAGATTAGTAGACTGTTGTTTCTGAAAATGGTCAAAGAGGTTTTTAAAAGCATGCTGGTGGTTTCTAAACATCTCATATTCATTTCAGAACAAAGATGTGTGCAGAGTCCATTGTCTCTCAGTCATCACCAAGCAGTCACATGAATGCAAAGGACTTCTGGGCCTTTTTCAATACAACTCAGGACACTAGTTTTAATGGAAGCTCCTCTGAACTTTTCTCTTCACATGAGGAGACTTTAACTCAACAAGGTAAGTCCTCTGCTTTTGTTTTCAACATTCGCATATGTTTTCATGTGTTATTTTGAAATGGGTATATTCAATGCAGTTGTTTCTACGTTTCAATTGTTGCTCAGTAATCTATTATAAAGATGAACATAAAGCTTTTCAGATGAGTGTGAGTATAATCGCAACGAACAAATTCTAATATTTACTATAGATCTTTAAAAATCTGATATTAGTAATGGGTGTTTTCCATTTTGAAGGCACAAATCCTTGTGTAAAAGAAGTGGGAGAAAGAAAGGTGATGGAGAGGAAGAGGAAGAGTATGTATAGAGGAATAAGGCAGAGACCATGGGGAAAATGGGCTGCTGAAATAAGGGATCCTGCCAAGGGTAGCAGAGTTTGGCTTGGGACATTTGGTACCCCCGAAGAGGCTGCAAGAGCTTATGATGAGGCAGCAAGAAAAATCAGAGGTAAAAAAGCCAAGCTTAATTTTGTAGAGGAAACGCCTGCTATTTCTAATGTAAGGGACTTGCAGGTAAGACCAATCAAGAAATAGCATAATTTTTAATCAAGATTTTTGAGGAGCACTCATTTAGATTGTGTATGTATTAAGCTCTGAGGCTCTTGGAGTACATCTCCATAAAAATTATTTGGTGGTGATCTAAATGTAGAATAGTGATCTAAATGAGGCTCTTGGAATTATGGGCCACTTATGACTTCATGTATTGGTGGGTGGGTACAATAATGCAAATAAGTCAATTTCTCTATATGTGTAATAGCGTATCTCCCTCCTATTCTACAGCTTCAGTTATTATATTCCGTTTCAGAGGCCTTACTTAGATGGTTGATTGCATTTTCTTCCTTTAATTAAAGTAAGTCTGTGATAAATGAGATGAATTTGGAAATTTTAAATTGATGTCTTGGATCTATATAAAAATGGGTATAGAATGGAATCACTATTTTAGAGTTAATGTTAAAGCAATAAATAAAATATAGTTACAGTAATATTTGTGAGAAAATTATCTTTGATCCTTTCTTAGGTCTTGATCATCATGGACAAATTCTCAAGGAGGAATGTCTTTATCTATAAGTGGTCCCAAGACTTTTTTATTTAGAAGGTGGGAAATTAAGAGAAGGTTCATAATTAAATAAGTGTCATATAGTGGTTATAGTTATAATATTTAATATTAAAAATTTAATTATAAAAATAGTGTGTAAAAGTAGAATTGATAATACAATTATAGTACATAAAGTAATGACAATGTCAAAATATAATATAAATATATAAAATAACATTTACTTAATATTAAAATCTACGTACGTGATGGAACAAATTAGTTTGAAAATCGTTTAACTTTCCCTAAAACCCATTCAGAAGATGTCAAATTATTAACCAATAAGAGTGAAGAAAAAATATTGTTTTCATTTTGTTATTTAAATATTATATACATTAGTTAGAAAATAATTTAAGAATTTTAAAAATAAATAAATAATTCATTCTAATTGGTTCAAATGAGTTTGGTTAAAAACTAGTTAAACCAAACTGATTACAATAGCATATGCACAAATACTAACAAGTGCCACATAGTGGCATGTACTTGGCTTATTGTAATTAATTATATTTGTAAGTATCAAATACAAATTATAATTTTTTTAAATACATTAATTTAATCTAATTTAATAAAAAATTATTGTGGAAAGTGGAAAAAATTTATAATTCATAAATTCTTAAGTATAATTATAAATGAATAAATAAAATAGTGGAAAAAATCATTATATTTATATTATCTCATTGTTTAACTACAAGTTCATTTGTACTATTTCACTTATATATACTAATAAAATAATCTTTACAAGGTAAAATAAATTGACAATGTTACATTAACCAAAACATATTGAGAGAAACTAAAACTTGCATTAACATTGAATATATTGCATTATGGAGACCGACGGAAAAAAAGGCTCTTATAACACAAAATAAGTTCATCCAATCATATTAATTTGTATGAACTACTAAATTTGTAAATGAATAAATAAATTTTAGAGAATTTTTAATTATTTAAAAATCATTACTTGTGTTTAGTAGATGCATTCTAAACTAATTCAGTAATTTGTGGAAACTGAATACAAATAGTACATTGCCTATGACAAGTACAATAACAATTATAATATGAAAGTTTATTTTACAATGTGTTAATAGTGTTGTGATCATTAAGATTCAACAATCTTAAAAATTAAAAAAATAAATCATCTTTATATACAAATTATACTTGATATTTTTGTTTATTGTATAGAAATTATGTACTTTTAGAATTATAATAGAAGATTAATATATTTTCTTCTATACTATTTTTTGAAATATAAAAATCTATTATAAATTTATCATTAATATATTAAAAATAAAATATAATATATATTAAAAAACAATTCATCTATAATTTTTACATATTTATATAGAGTTTTGACTCTAGAATGACTTTAATTTTAAAATATTGAATCTAGAAATATTTTAATTTCCTAATGTTATTGTAAAGAAAATATTATTAGTTTTAAAAAGTATTTTAATATGAAATAATGAACATCCACAATTATGAATTTAAGATGTATTACATAATTTAAATAGGCTAATATTTAGTAGAAAAAATTTAAAGGGTAAAGTGTAAAAATATTATAGCATAAAAACAATTTTTATGAACTCTTATAATGTAAAAGCTATATTCAATTGTCACTATGTTTTTAACATCTATTAGCAATTTATTCAACCAATCATCTTCTATTTAATTAGAAGTGGTAATGTTAAGACTTGACCATTCACCATGACAACTCATAATATCACACGTCATGCTTCCTTGTGATAGTATTTATCTTTCATAACTAAGATCATCCTTAGACCCAAACCAAGGCATCAAGGGTTTACTCTTGATGACACTATGCATCCTCTCTTGGGAAATTATAGGCTTCATAGCTCACAATTGGAGGGGATTTACTCTCTCCTCTTGATTAGAGCTTTGATCTCTCTTTATTATTAGCTATTAATAAGGGATTCTATGAACTTGTCCCTATAACAACTTATGATATCAATTGGAATTGGAGGTTGGTCCAATACCCATAATTGTTAATCACTAGTTACTACTGTACATGTATATGCATTAGGGTCACATAAAAAAACACACACATAGTGATGACATCCAAAGGACTAGCTCATGCACATCACAAGTACACAAGTTGACTAGCTTTTCCATATAACATAGGCATAATGAGTAGCTTCAACACAAACTGTAGGACACTAGTAATCTACTCATAAATGAATAAAAAAGATAATAGTGTCAACGATCATATAGGCAAACTTATAAATAAACTAGTGTTGTTGGAAGGATTTAATGGGAAACAAGATATTGAAAGCGGGAAGTGAATTGAGATCTTAAACTTTAACATGCAAATAAAAATTACTCATTTCACACCAAATTCATCTCATATCTCCAATGCAGTATTAAAACTATAATGTTGAAAACATAACATCCATGAAAGATTCAATGCATAACACAAATGATTTGATAACCCAAAAACATTTCAATGTGAAGGTAGAACTGGGGTGGGGATGAAACCCAAAAATCTTCATTGTTACAATAATAAATTTAACCTATTAGGGTTATAATGTTTGATCATAATATATGATCTACCCTATGAGGGGTTTTCCCAATTAAAAGCTTCAATATTGTTAAGTCCTACCCTGTCAAAGAATTTTACACTTACAATCAAGTAAGGACTCTATTAGGAGATTTACATAGATCTGTTAGGATCACTCGGATAAAAGAGATTTCCCCTAATTCAATCTTGTTGAAAATTGATTCAATACGTGACCCTCAATTTTCTCTATAAGCTAATTTTAGATCTCCTCTGTACAATGTCTTGATCTGATCTCTTAATATGATATCTTCATTCAATCCTTCACTTCTTGGATTGCCCTTGTCTAATCTCCTTTCAAACTTAGCCTTTCTTACTATGTTCTATCCTTGTTCACTTCTTCATTTGCATATTCACATATTAGTTTGCACACACATAACACTCCTCCTCTCTTATTAATCCCAAGGTTAGAACCCTCTTTAAATAGATAATCTTTAAAAGCTCTAGATCATAATCAATGACCTTCATAGTTCATCTTATTTTTCTATTTCCTTCTGATTTTTTGATTGGTTGATTTTCTTTCCTCGAGATTATTACCTTCATTAATTATGCATAATCTCTATCTTAACTGTCTCTACAATCAGTAAATATCATATAGAAGTCAAACAAAATGATTTACATATGTGTTTCTATAATTACAAACTCATATGACAAAACTAGTCTGCTTGGCATCTGAATGTTTTGATACTTGGTCATAAATAACATGCATATTGGTACTTGGATTCTACATACTTATTTCTTACTATTTTCTTGACAAAAGCTATATTTTCAATTTACTCAGTCTCCATTTTGTTAAATCAACTTATATACGCATTTGGTCTCAATTGGGGTGCTCAATAATCTCTAATTTGCTCAGTATGAAAACTAAACAAGTCCTCATGTGCTCAACCTTTACTAGATGACTCAGTTACAATGATGACCATTAATCCTTTCATAGTAAATGACTAAGTGTTTGGACACTAATAGTCAACATAGGCATAGAGATCAACAATCTCCCCATTTGACATTAGTAGAAAAAATACTTTGTCATGAAAGAATTGTCATTGCAAATAAGGATGCTCCCCCTGAGACTATAATGGGATTTGAAATATGATTTTTTTTTTGATGTTGTGACATTTGATGACTCCTCCTATTTCCTTTGTGTGCTATCCATTTTTTTGTCCTTGACTTTCCCTATATTCTCCCCCCCCCCCAACCCCTCTTGTTTTTTCTTGACTTGACTTATATTTCTCCCTTGTTATTTTCACAGATGGCTTGGGGTTGTTGGGGTTATCTTTTTCTTATCAAAAAATGTTTGTGGTTTGCCAAAATTTCTGCATAACCTTTATTCCATTGGTCCTTTACTTTCTCCATATCTTGATATTGAATTTCTAGCTCAACAACTAGATCAATTAGACCTTCAATATGTAGAAAATGTGTGTCTTTCTTTAAAATATTTTGTGTTATAAACACTTCTTTTTGAATTATCTCCAAAAGAGACCTAACAAATGGGATCGAATTAATATCAACTTATTACATATTTTACTATCTCTAGTCGTGAGCTCGGATAACCTCTACTGACCAAATGTTAACTTATTGTATGAGAGTGATCTTGAACTTGCATCCTTGCCCAATGAAGTAAAATTTGCCCACATATCGATATATAATAAATCACTAGAACATTGATTTTCTAGTGTAATTGACTGAACATCACATAGCTTCATGTATAATGAATGAATAGTCTTCAAACTTTCTTCTAATTGTGTGACTACATTGGAAAGCTCTACTTGTCTACGTACAAGTTTAGGAGAGACTTTCTCCAGTACTTTATGCTCAAATCTTCTCTTAGACCATTATATCAAGTTATCATTAATCTCTATATCTTCTGATTGAACTTTATGAACTATATACACTAACTAATCCAAAATTTAATGTTGATTATCTAAGTTAGTTATGACAAATGCATCCACAAAAAAATTACTTAATAGTGTGTAATAATACCAATTTCTTTTTGTGTTCTCTTTGTAGTTGTTCTTGCTTTGTCTTGTGGCTCAAAAAAGTTTATGATTCCTTTATTTGATCTAGTGTCATATTATTCAAGTCATATATGGGTAAAGTAATTATCTCAACTAGACTTATTGACTCATCTTCCATCTCTTTTGAATGAGTCATAATCTGAGGTCGTGGGGTTGTATCACTGGGTAGTGATATTTGCAATTGTTTTCCCTTCTTAATTGGTCTTGATATCTATTATTTCTTTTCTTGAGTAGCTAACACTTTTTTTTAGGTGTTCCAATCATGGTTCTATTGGCTTTGCACTTGACAACTTTATAAGAGCTTGAGAAGCTCCTTGCTCTTTTGGTGCCATCTCCTCTTCTACCAACTATGTGCCCTTGACCTCTTCTATCTTTACCTCTATCTGAAGTATAGGTATACAAGTAAATTTTGAAAACACAATTATATCCTTTCCTTCTTGTTCAACACTTGTATCCTCCATAACTGATGCAACCTCAAAATTATGAGTCTTTGTACTCTTGATCTTTGGATAATCTATAATTTGTATCAAAACTAGATTTGTAGAACATAGAGTTGTGTCCGACATTAAAATCTTCATGTCTTCCTTAGTACATTTTGATTCTGTGGAAGTGTGTCAGATATATCTTTAATGGTAACAACCTTTTGTTGTTCACACTAGCCTACTAGTTGCCAGATTTCTTTTGTCATTTTAGAAAATTCTTCCTTATAGGAATCTTTAAATTCTATTACATCTCTTCCATATCTAACTTCCACTTTTGGAGTAAGAAGTCCAAATGTTTCTTTCTATATACAAATATTGTCTTTCTCAACTTGATGAGCTTTATTTTTCAAAAAATTGTATGCCCTATCTCTTGGCATGAATTTATTTACCAAATCTTTGAGGGCTATAGACATATGTGTCTTCCCTAAATTTGGCATAGCTTGTGCCAATGTAGTTTCTCTTATTTTCTTTTCTATAGATAATGCCCATTTCCATTTAGCATCAATCCATTTATACAAGCCTATTGGGAATCCATCTCCCAATGCCAAGGGTGTACATCTAAATTTGATCATCATATCAATCATAGCTCATTCAAGCTTATCTTGATCATCATTATTCAAACAATCATAAGTAATATTGTTGGATCCTACAAAATTTGTTGACTCTAATATTTTCACATACCTAATCCATAGTCATTAGAGGGAGTCTTTTCATGATTGGCATTTTTCTTGGTTCATCATACTCATTTTCTTCATCATATTCCTCCTCCTCTTTTTCTACGATCACTTTTCTCCTTGACCTCTCTTGTATATTCTACTTTGATAAGCTATCTAGTTTCTTCTTAGATGGACTTCCTTTAGTTTTCACAACTAGGGGTTGGGTTTTCTTTGATCTTTCTATGATTTTTCCTTTTGGCTTTTGAGGTGTAATAACCTTCTACACACCTTTACTAAGACCAAATTTCACCTTTGGATAAAAAATGACTACTTTCTTATGCTTGGTTTCCTTAGGCTCGACAACAACTAGTTCTTTGCCTTTTCCTTCATCGTCCCTAGTAGGTTGTCCTGATTCTTCATCTTCTTCTCTATCCTTTCCCTCAAGACTTTTTCTCTTTCTTTTCTTTCTATTTTGGGTGCACTAGCCCCTGCAGTTAGTTCAACCATTATTGTCTCATACGTGTTGAATTTCTCAACATTTTCATCTATATCTTCAATTAAAAGATAGTCACTACATCTATAATCTCATCAACATTGACCTCATAAGGCATAGGTCTCAACCATGCAATCCTTGGTAATACTACCTGAGCAAGTACACAATTTGTATCTACTATAAAACATATATCGTTATAATATTTTCCTACAACTGATTTGGAGATCCTCATTCAATTTCTCATTTTAATTTTGAATCCTTCAAAGTAATTATCCATTATGGCTTTAATAGTTTCTCCCAACCTATTAATTAAGTCATTTGTTTGCTCCATAGCAAGTTGACTTCTTTCCCATGCTATCATCCCAATCATAGGGAATGAGTTCTCTACATAGAAAAATATACACAACAAAAAAGATCCAAAAAATTACATGTTTTAAATTCTTTTCCTTTCCTTGTTACTTCAAAGTTTAAAGTCAGTTGTTGTAGTTGTAGCTCAGTAAGGTCATAAGCATGATCCTTTTAAACAATTTTGTACCCTAGGTGTACTGTAAGAGACATCACACTATTCAATCTATTAGATTGGTAAAATTTGTGTGCTATCACATGAACTACAAACTCAATTAGAGGATCTTCAATTCCATCAATTGACATCCCATGACCATTCTATTTTTCTTTGGTCAAATTCTCAATTTCATTTTGGGCTACACTTCGTATACTCTTTGGTCAATCCAAGGTAGTGTTCTAGTAACTCAGTGTATTATGGCCTTGTTGATTTTAATTGGTCTTCCTTCTAACCATATCTTCATGTCATGGATGCGACTGAGAAATATTTTTATCGATTTGACTTTGTAAACTTTTGGAAAACCTAGGGCATAGGTAAGCCCTTTCTCAACAATGATTTTTTTCATCTTTCAATACTCCATTGTTGCATAACTTCTCATTGGCTGCCCTTATCTTGAAATCTCCAATATCTCCTTCTTGGCATAGATAGTAGAATCTTACATCCTGAATGGTTAAAAATTTGGGTGGAATTGATGACAAAGCACCCATATTCATTCCTCACAATGTGAGTGTTGCTATCTTTCAACATTTCTCTATAAACTTCTAGCACATTTATGTTACAAACTAATGTAAAACATATCATTAAATATATAGTTCCTACATACCCTCTTCATTTAGTTAGTTGTAGTGTGATCACCTGATCCATTGGATTGGGTGATCTCAACTTTTCTTGCTCCACTACTTCAAGCTTTCACTATTTCTTTCCATATTTTCTTTACCTCAACTTTTTATTTTCCTTTGTCATTTGCATTATTTGTCCCTGGTGCTGTAGTTTTGCAATTTCTACTAATATGTCCAACTTTGAGACAACTAAAACATATTAATTCTCCATTCAACCACTTCTTGTAATGTCCTCTAAAATGTGTGTTAATGCAATTCTCTAGAATGTGTCCATACTCTCCACAATAGTGACAAATATATTGTGTGTTGTAATCCCAATTATAGGGAATTCCTTTTTCTGGTGATGCACTTGTTTCTTAGGTGTCTTGTTAGATTTTTTCTTGAATCTACACTAATGATCTCTATGTCCATATTTCTCACATTTATAGAAATGTCCTTGAAATCTAGGTATTGTGGGTGAGACATTTTACTTTGATCTACATTCATGTACTTGGTGTCCTTCTTGCAATTAAAGAACTTAACAATAGACTTAGGTTTGGAAGTTTGCATACCATTCTTGCTTCTACATATGTTGGCTATGTGTCCAAGTTTTCCACAATAATGACATGTAGGTTTTCCTTTGGGTTTTTCATTTCTTGTTCTCCACTCTTTGATGATCCACCTTCTTTAGTAGATGAAAAGTTGTTGTATCCTAGTCCAAAAGTATTTCTTATTGATCTTGGTGATCTCATAAGCTCTTCAAAGTATTTTACAGCCTCACTAGGTTTGTTCATTCTTTCCAAAAATTCTCTTTCATTCCTCAACTCATTTCTTAGTTTTTCATTTTGTGACCTCAAATTTTTGATCTCCACATCCTTTCTATTTTCTTCATGAGTTGCAATTATTAGTTGATTCATCATATCCAATTGATTATTTATAAGATTTTTTACTTCAAATGATCTCTCTTCAAGTATGGTTGCAATATATCTTTTATCTTCTACAACCATGAAATTTTCTTCTTCAGCTTTCTTCTTTTTCTCTATTACTTCACATAGTCTTACTGATTGGGTTTCCTAGTCTCTCTTGATTCCTTTTGCCTCTTTTCTTAGAATATTATTCTTCTCCAATAGTTTTGTAATTGCTTCATCACTGTTTCCATCTTTTCTGCTCTCAAATAGTCCTTTTGTATCTATTTCCTTATATAGTGTGTCATTTTGTTGAATTTCTATCTCTTTCCTTTTTCTCAATGATTTCTTTAACTCTTCTCTCACTCCTTCAAGTTTTTACAATATGATCTAGATTTCAATCATTTGGTTCTCAATGATTTTTCCCATCTTGTATTCCTCCATCTCCAAGATCTTATCCTCTCAAGTTGTTAGGATTCTTCCAAGAGTACTATGCTCTGATACCAATTGTTGGAATTATTTAATGGGAAACAAGATACTAAGAGGGTAGGGGTGAATAAGGATCTTAAGCTTTAACTTGCAAATAAAAATTACCAATTTCACACCAAATTCATCTCATATCTCAAATGTAACATTAAACTATAATGCTAAAAACATAACATCCATGAAATATTCAACACATAACACAAATGATTTGATAAGGTCCAAAAAAATTTCAATGTGAAGGTAAAACTAGGGTTGGGATGAAACTAACAAATCTTCACTGTTATAACAATAAATTTAAATTGTTAGGGTTACAATGTTTAATCATAATATATGATCTACCTTGTGAGGGGTCTACCTTGTTAAAAGCTTCAAAAATGTTAAGTACTACCCTGTTAAAATATTTTACACTTACAATCTAGTAAGGAATCTGTTAGGAGATTTACATAGATCTATTTGGATCACTCAATTAAGAGATTTTCCTTGATTCAATCTTGTTAAAAATTGATTTATACTTGACCCTTAGTTTTCTTTGTAAGATGATTTTGGATCTCCTCTATACAATGTCTTGATCTAATATCTTAATATGATATCTCCCTTTAGTCCTTCATTGCTTGGATTCCCCTTCTCTAATCTCCTTTTAGACATATCCTTCATTACTTTGTTCTATCCTTGTTCACTTCTTCACTTATGCATTCACACTTACGTACATTCCTCTCTCTTCTTTTGTCATTTCCTTTTGATTTTCTGATTGGTTGATTTTCTTTCCTCAGGATCATTACCTTCTATAATGACATGTAATCTCTATCTTAACTATCTCTACAATCATTAAGTATCATATAGAAGTTAGCTAAAATAATTTACATAGACATTTGTGTAGTTACAAACTCATATGAAAAAATTGGTCTACTTAGCATCTAAATGTCCTAAATAAAATTCATCCTAGTACTTGAATTCTACATACTTATTTCTTACTATTTTCCTAGAAAAAACTATCTTTTAAATTTACTCAATTTCTATTTTGTTAGCTTGGCTTATATATGTGCTCGGTCTCAACTAGGGTGCTCAACAATCTTTGACTTGCTCAGTATGAAAAGTAAACAAGTCCTCATATGCTTGGCCTTTACTAGATGACTCGGTCGCAGTGATGACCGTTCATCCTTTCCTAGTAAATGACTAAGTTTTTGGACACTAATAGGAAACATAGGCATAGAGATCGACAAGTTTTTGGTTCATGCACAATAACAAACCATTCCTCATCCAAAATGAATTCTAGGGAGAAGGAATGTTAGTGCATTATGAACTATATAGTGGGTCCCATTCCTTACCCTAGTCTTTACACCAATGGATAGTTAGGAAGATGATTTAATACATCTTTTATGACAATGAGTATTCATGTTCATCTAAATATGATAATGTATACCATCTATACACTAGGATATGCTACATATTACAATATGAACTTGATCAATTTATAACCTACTTATTCTTTATTAGTAACTTTCTTTCTTATAGTCCATTAGATAACTAAGAAATAAATGACATCTATTGTTGACATGTCATTGGCCAAATATTTCTAGAATAATCTATCTTTCTATCTATGTGGTACAACTTGAAGTCTTGAGGCATCATATACTCCAAGTGTTAGTATGAATAGTAATGATATTCATTTGAGGGAGTATCCTAAACATTGGAGAGCATGTGGCAGCATTGACATGTTGCATTCATGACTTTTTCTTTCATCGATGTCACATAGTAGCAACTCTGTGAAGACTAGATGAGCAACAAACAAATATCACGATCATACGAATAGAGTTTTGATGTTTTGGTGATGAGTGAGTAAGGAAATTTTTCAAAGTATGTCTTGATGATGAGGTTAAGTGTGTGTAACATTAGTCAAAGAAATATGAAAGATATACATGATTTACAAAGAATAATGCAGAGATAGAGTATCTAATAAGAAATCTCTAATAATCAGATTGCATCTTCTAATAGAGATATAATCATGATAGACATAGTTATACATTGATAGAGGACATCCAAATGATGATATTAAAAAGTATACAAGTCTTGAGGTTGCATGTGTGAGATGTTTTATAGATTGTGAGCCAACAATGGTATGTGATTATGATCTAATTGATTATCTTATTATGATACTATTATAATTAACTGAGAAAGCCCCAAGGCCGACTCAAGGAATTGGTTTTGAGGACTTGGTATAAAGGAAATTATTTTCCTTGATTGTAAAGTGTGTGTGAGATGTAAATTAATTTAGGAAGTGTGAACAAGAGAAGAGTGTTAGGAAAATGTGAGTAAGGGATCCAAGAGATTATTGGATGTGAAGTTTGTGATCTAGTAGTACGATCAAAAGGAGCAAAGGTCTGCATTGTTGAAAACAATTGTTTAATTGTATATTATCTTTGATGTTACACAAAATGTCAAGTCTTTACTGAATAGTCAGTGTTTGTCAAGCTCACTCAAGTGTTAAAGTTAGTTTCCATTGTATGTTGAGCATTCTAGTGATAACCAAGTTCAGAGTTAGTATCTACCAAGCCCACTTGGTTACCAAAGGAAAGTTGGCATGGATCCAGTGTTAACCAAACTCACTCGATTACCAAAGGAAAGTTGGCATAGAACTAGTGTTAACTGAGATTACTTGGTTACCAAAGAAAAGCTGGCAAAATCTGATTTTAACTGAGTTCACCCAATTACTAAAGGAAAGTATTTTCTGAGTTAGTGTTGATCGAGTTGGGTCGGCTAATGAAGGATTTTTCTGTAATAATATATCGAGTCTGATAGATTTATTTGTTAGTTCTAGCTAACTCAAAGATTGATTATTGATTATTTAAAAGTGTATTCAAGCTGACTTGACAAGGTAATTCATATAAGTATAAGGTCAAGCTAAGGATTGAAAAAGAGAATATGTGTAAGAAGATGAAAAAAGGAAGTGAATTAGAAGATAGAAAATTATTTGAGTTACCAAGCTACAAAGAATATTATGATAAAGGAGGATCAAGTAATCAAGCTAGAATTGAGATATGAATCACCAAATTAAGTTGTATAAGCAATCGGGTCAAGAAATTTTTACTCTCCAATAATTGTGGCAGTGAATCAAAATATCCTAATAGAGTTAGCCTAACAACTATTTGTCAAATCCTCTAACAAAGTGGTATTTCTAGATTGAAGTGTCTAAAGACCTCTAACAAGGCCACTCCTAACAAGGTGATCTAAATCCTTTAATAGGGTCACACCTAATAGTGTGTTTTATAACCTTTAATAGGGTTGGATCCTAATGGGGCTTACTTCATAAGAGTGAAAAATAGTAACTAGTTGCAATTGGTGGTTTTCCCAAATTTGGTTTTCATGTTAAATGTTAGTATCTCATGTGTTTATGTTATTTTCTTTATGTTTCTACAACTAAGTTAATTAAGGCTAAGTAGGAGATAATTTCCACAACAAGTCAAATTGTGATATTGCTATCACAATTTACCTATGTGACTTTGAGTCAAACTCATTGAACCATGTTTCATGAGTAGTGATTTAACATGAATACATCTCTCATGAGAATAAATGGGACACTTAGCACTCATTGGATCTAGGTGATGCTCATAGGGGTGAAGCACTAAGACTTCCCAAGAGGTCACCTATCTCAGTACTACTCCAACTTGAGTGCACTTAATTATGAAGTTTCCTCCATGGTTAAACCCAAAGCTTGCAACCCCAATTGAAAAACCTTCACCAAGTGTTGTTCCTTATGAACCATTCATTAGAAAGCACCTTAAGCTCATCAATTGATAAGTAGGAGATAATTTTCATAGCAAGTCAAATTGTGATACTTCTATCAAGATTTAACAGTGTGATTTTGAGTCAAATACAATGACCCATGTTTCATGAGTAGTGATTCAACACGAATCCATATCTCATGAGAATAAATGAAACACTTAGCACTCATTAGATTTAGGTGATGCTCATAGGGGTGAAGCATCGAGACTTCCCAAGAGGTCACCTATCCCAGTACTCATGCTGGAATAGTACTAGGATGGGTGACCTCGTGTGAAGTCCCAGTGCTTCACCCCTATGAGCATCACCTAGATCTAATGGGTGCTAAGTGTTCCATTTATTCCCATGAGAGATGGATTCATGTTGAATCACTACTCATGAAACATGGGTCAATGTGTTTGACTCAAAATTACACTATTAAATCTTGATAGCAATATCACAATTTGACTTGTAGTGGAAATTATCTCCTACTTATCAATTGATGAGATTAAGGGGATTTCTAATGAATTTTTCATAAGGCACAAAACTTGGTGAAGGTTTTGCAAATGAGGATTCAAGCTTTAGGTTTAACCATGGAGTAAACTCCATCATTAAGTGCACTCAAGCTGGAGTAATACTGGGATGGGTGACCTCCCATGAAGTCTTAGTGCTTCACCCCTATGAGCATCACCTAGATCCAATGAGTGTTAAGTGTTCCAATTATTCTCATGAGAGATGGATTCATGTTGAATCACTACTCATGAAACATGGGTCAATGAGTTTGACTCAAAATCACATAGTTAAATCCTGATAGCAATATAACTAATCAAGTTATGGGTTTGAGAAAAAAAAGAATATGATTGAAAAGATAAATCAAGGAAGAGAATTAGGATAAATCAAGGAAGAGAATTAGGAGTTGACCAAGCTACCAAGTTTTATCTGATCAAGGAAGATCAAGTATTCAAGATAGAACAGAGATCTGAAATCAATAATTTAGTTGCATAAGTAATTAGGTCATATCATTGTTACTCTCTAATAGGGTGATTTAAATCCTTTGATAAGGCCACACCTAATAGTGTGTTTTGTAACCTTTAACAGGGTTGGCTCCTAACAGGGCTCACTTCAAAAGAGTGAAAAATAGTGACTAGTTGCAATTGGTGGTTTTTCCCAAATTGGGTTTCCATGTTAAATCTTGGTGTCATATGTGTTCGTGTTATTTTATTTATGATTCTACAACTAAGTTAATTAAGGTTAATCATATTAAACATCTTAAGAAGCATTCATTTTAGTAATTTTCAAGTATCAGTCATTCTTGTGTTTACCAAGTGATTCAGTGCAAACTGAGTATAGTAGTATTTTCAGTTTCAATAGAGTTTAGTTTTTTTTTCATTGGCATCTAAGGGATTTGAGATTTATTTTTTTAGTAACTGATTCAACCCTCCCTTCTTAGTTACTCTTTTGTTTCCAACAATTGGTATCAGAGCTTTTGGTGCTTGTAGAGAAGGTTTCAAGGACCTAAGCTAAAGATCAAGATGTCTTATTGAAGGAAAATCTCTAAGCTAAATAGAAACAACTTCAAGGCATGGTAGGAACTCATGAGATTGCATTTGGAAACCATTGGAGACTCAGGCCTAAAGTACCTAGACACCAAGTATGTAGCACCTACTGAAACTATGACTGTTGAAGAAATTACGAAAAAGAAGAATCATAATATTATGATGATTAATATTGCTTCAAATCTCAACTATGCTCAATTTGATGAAGTCAAAGAATGTGGTACTACTTATGAGATATGGATCAAGCTGAAAGCTATCTATGGAGGTGATGAAAATGCAAGGAGGGCTAAGGCAGAAAGTATCAAAGGTCAATTTGATCAAATGAGGATGAGAACATTGCAAAATATAGTGATAGAATCAAAGTTAGTGTGTGTGCAATTAGAGCCTCAAGAGGAAAGATAGATGATGAAACAATGGTAAGAAAGATTCTTAGTAAACTTCTTCCTACATATGCAATGAAAGTTTCATCAATTCAAGAAATGATATGTGATCCTAAGAATAATATATCATTGGATGCACTAGTGGGAAGGCTGACAACATTTGAGTTAGATAACTATGATAATTATGTTCCTAACTCTTAGAAACCTTGAGTCTACATTTAAAGCCAAGCTATCACTCAAGAAGAAGGCTGAAAAATCTAAAAGGTAGTTTGAAAGTGAAGATGAAGATGGTTCTGATAAATATCTTGAAGTCATTGAAGTATTACTTACAAGAAGATTTCCCAAGGGAAAAGGAAAGTACAAAGGAAAAATTCCTTCGATCTACTTTTCTTGTGAAAAAGCTAGTCACATTGCTACAAGGTGTCCAAATAGAGAAGGCAAAGAATAAAAGAAGAATGACAAGTACAAGGGAAAGAAGGACTTAAAAAGCTACAAAAACTACAAAGATAAAGGTAAGAAATCCTTTTATATTGATAAAGATTCTAATAGTATGAAGAAGATGATGAAATGGTCTACATTGTTGTCAAGGATGAATCAGATGATGAGAATGATATGATGGAACTTATCTCACATACTGGTGAGAATGATACATGAATTATTGGCAGTGGTTTTTCTCACCATATGACCGGTGAAAAATTTAAATTTGAGAACTTGGTACATTGTGATGGTGGAAGTGTTAGATTTGGAAATGATGAACCATGTTATGTGAAATGTAAAGTTTGTATTGCACTAACCAATGATCTTAGATGTGATAATGCTTATTAGGTTGAAGAACTAAATCATAATATACTTAGTGTGGCTCAATTGAATAACATTGGATTCAAGGTAGAATCCTTGGATGGAAAGGCCAATCTACTAGATAGGAAAGGAAATCTAGTTAGGACTGGTAAGAAAACAAAAGGCAACCTATTCTACCTAGATCTAAATGAAAGTTCGTGTTTCCTAGCTCAAGTAGAAAAAATTGGTTATGGCATAAGAGGTTATGTCATGTGAATCTTGATAACCTGGTAAACATAAGCAAGAACAAAAGGGTTAGAGGCATTCCAAGACTTAAGAAACCTAACATGGACATGTGAAAGAATTATCAAATTGGTAAGATGAGAAAGAAAAGTTTTAAAAGAAAAAACTATCATTCTTGAAGAAGTGCTAAAATCTCTTCAAATAATGGAAGACAACAATCAGTACTAAAATCCATAACCATCTCTAGCACTTCTTCAAGAATGATATTTTTTTCTTTTAAAACTCATGAGCAATGTTAGGACGTGTAGAAACCATAGTATACATTATGGTACCAACCAATGATTTATAAGGAATAGTATTCATAAATTCCTTCTCTTCTTGTGTTTTGGGATACAAATATAAACTTAGGCAGAAGTGAGGAGCAAGAGGAATAGGAATATGTTTAGCTTCAACCATACCAAACCACTCTGTAACTTTGTCAATGTATGATTGTTGTGACAAAGTAAGCACTTTTTTTCTATATATCTCTACTGATAGTCATTCCAAGAATCTTTTTGGATGCCCCTAAATCTTTCGTGGAAAATTGAGAAGCTAACTCTTTCTTTAGCTTGTTGACTATTTGAAGAGAAGTACCAACTACTAACATGTCATCAACATAGAGTAGAAGAATAACAAACTCACTACTAGGAAGTCTTTATAGTAGACACACGGATTTGCTTCTCTCTAGGTGAAGTTGTCTTCAACCATGAGCTAATCAAAATTTAATGTACCACTATTTGAGCATGCTTAAGCCCATACAAACTTCATTTCAACCAGAAATAGAGATGTTCTTTCCCCTTTTGAACAAAGCCTTCAGGCTATTCCATGTACAATTCTTGATTGATGTCACCATGTAGAAAATCTTCCTTGACATCAAGTTGTTCAAGCTCAAGATCCCAAATGGCTACCAATCCCAAAACTACCCAGATTGTGGTCATCCACATAATTGGTGAGAAAATCTCTACAAAATCTAGCCCCTTTTTCTAAGCATACCCTTTTACAACTAGTCGAGCATACTACCTCTTTCTACCACCATCTTCCTCTTTCACCTTATATATCCAATAATTTTTCAAAGCTTTATGGTTGGGTGAAAGTGGAACTAAATCCCAAGTTTTATTGGTTTTAAGAGAATTCATCTCTCTTACATAGCAATCATCCACTAATTTTTACCACTACTTCTACAAGAATCTCTGAACTTAATTGGTTCCACTTGATCAGAGATTAAAATCTTGAGCTTTGCCTCCTCTGAATAAAGTAATTATTCATAATTAGAATACTTTGTAGGAAGTCCTCTTTCCCTAATACACCTCCCTAGTCCTTGAATATTAACCTCTTGTTCTCCCAATTTGTTAATATTAGTCCATCTGGTTGTACCTTATTAGATACATTCATGGCCTTAGTCACATCATATAGTTCATGTGCACTTCCTTTGGAGAAAATACATTGATTCTTCTATGAATTGAATTTCTTCACATTCTAATTTGTGGGAGTGACTACAGGCAAGTTGGCATTTGACCAAGTTGAATGAACTATGTCTGTTGCATGTTGAATTTGAATCCTATTGTCTTGTGAGGCCCAATTTACATTGGTGTTTAAAGTGATGGATACCATGTCATAGTTTAGACTATGCTCTGTCGGACATGAAATATTTTCAACGCCAATCCTATGTTGGATCTCATGAATTAGTCTTTGACTAGGTGTGGACATGCCAATGTTATGAGGATTCCCAACTAGTTCATTATAAAATTAAAGCTATTGTCTACCCTCCAAATCACAAATGTTATGTTTGACATTTTTAATAATCTGCTCTGTCAATTGGCATGGGTCAATTAGACCATAATGGAGATGTAATGTTGTTGATCTCAGATTGGTTTTGACAAGTGAGTGTCAACATACTTAGGCCATTTACTTAGTTCATGCCGAACTAGTAATAAATGCTAAGCACAACATGTAAATATTAGACCATGCTGAGTTGCAATGAGTATCAAGTCACTCAAGTTTTGAGAAAATGGACCATGCCAAGTGATTTAGGAGCTAAGTAAATAGTGGATGTCGAGTAATGTAGGTGCTGAGTCATAACATAAATAACAATGCATGCCAAGCATTAGAGACTTCATATGATGAGTGACACAATTTTGACATATTTGTTTGTAATGACACAAACAACTATGTAAAACTTTTTTGAGTTGACTTAAGATTATATTTTTTTATATTATGGAGATAAGGAAAAATCTATATTTGGATTCCCTATGTAACTACATGCAACCAATCAGAAAAAGGGAAGGTTTAAGTGGAAAAATGGATGAATCTCAGCTGTAGATTCATACCTAACCCTAAGCCACCTAAGTCTTCTTAAGGAGGATGAAGCCCTAAACTCTTTATGATAGAGGAGAGTGAATGAGGAAGGAATTGAAGGTGTGAACAAGATAGTTTGCATACAAAGCATTCAAGGTGACTTAGAAGTTATGAAGAAAGAGTGAATTGTAGAATTAGTTAGAGAAGAACAAAGGATAAAGAAAATGATATAGCATTGAGACATCTGATCATGGAGAATCAATAAGATATTATTTAGAGGTGATTTGTTATCAGGCAAGCAAGTACCAATTGTAGGATCTATTCTAAGACATTTTAATAGGTAATTTTAATTAAATATTTTAATAGAGTAGTCCTTACAAGCTGTATAAAATTCTTTAACAGGGTGCTTACTTAGTTGTATGTTGAAGTCCTCTAACTAGGCACACTTCTAATAGGGTGTTGAAATCCTCTAACAAGGTGAGACCTCATAGTCTTTGTAAACCTTTAACAGGGCATACCTTTCATAAGGTAGATCATGTTTCATGGTCAAAACATTGTAACCTTCATTGAATACACTTTATTATTACAGTAGTGAAGATTTATGGGTGTCATCCTCACTCTAGTTTTACCTTCTCACTTGGAGGATTTTTGGTCAATCATATCTAGTGTTATATGTGTGAATGCTTACATGGTTATATAATTTAGATTCATATGCTTTACATGTTATTTCAGCTTACTTATTGAATGCATGTGATGAATGTATGGAAAAAAATTTATGGGTCCAAGTTTAAACTACTAATTCAGTCCCCTCTCCCCCCTTAGAAGTTTACGCTTTTCCCCTTTTAATTCCAACAATTTGTATCAGAGCCTAGTTTTCTAAAAGAGAAAGCTTTGCAACTTTGAGGAAAGATCTTGAAATGAAAGTCTACAAGTTGGGAAGGACTATTGAAAACTAGAAGATTGAAATACATCTCATACCATATCAACTAAATGAAGCAAGAGATGAACTAAATAAATCCTTGAAGAGAAGGAAGGAGATTGCTATTGCAAAAAATGACATATTATACAGAGAGATAGCTACTACCAAGCTATTTGCAAATGGTGAATCCAATGAATTTGATGCAGTAGTTGCAAATCTAATAGAAAAGAACAGAGTTCAAGCTGAGGAAATAAAAAATCTCAAGGTAGAATAGGAATCACAAGCTATACTACTATGTGAGGTGACTAAACAAAAGAAGAAAGCTATGGAAGACAAGGTCATGATTGAAGAAGACAAAAGAATTTTGGCCAACAGATTGAAAGAGAAGTCAACAGAGCTAACCAAGATTTCCAACGTGCAATTGGATACCCTAAGTCAAATGATGAATGCCAACCATGAACTGAATGCCAAAGCCATTGAGATAACTACATTGAAGTTGCAGAATGAACAATTGCAGAGTGACCTAAAAAGAGAAAAGGAATTTGCTAAAAGTTTTGAAAAGCCAAATGAAGCCATCAAATAATTTGAGGAACTATTGAGATCCCCTAGGGGAGTCTAGAAATACATGTGCATGACTACATGATTTTTATGGGACTACTCTTGAGTGCATCATGAGGAAGTATTGACTTATCACTAGAAAAAAAAAAGATTGATATTATATTCAGAGTGAGTTTGTCAGGTAACCTTGAGTGAAGAGAGCTTCTAAGGAAATAACTAGAGGACCTAACTTCCCATGATAAATGTTCAGAAGGAAAATTTTGAGGTGCAATCCTTTGTAAATGATATCTTCTCTATGAGAAGAAGTTCTAAGTAATTTTATTGCAATGTATTCTTCTCTACAAGATTGAATTGAGGTGCAAACCTTTGTAGCAACCTTTGACTTGGTTCATGGTGGTTGCCTAAGTCACAAGGTTCATATTCAGATTCATGTTCATCGATCATAAAATTCAAATGAAATTTAGGAAGGGTAGATTTTTTTTTTTAAAATCAACATTAAATTTTAGTTGTTTATATTGATGTATTTTAAATATTAGTAATATATCCACAAAATTGTCAAAATAGTTTAACATTTTGTCAAAATTGTGGTATGAAAGGACATATTGCTAATATGTGCAAAAGCAAAACTACAAGTTAGAATATCAAGCCTAAGAACATGACCCATTATCATAAGTGCAACAAGAAAGGTCATCAGGCACATGAATGTAGAACTAGGACCATGCATACACAAAGATTTGAAGATATTTCTACAATTGTCAAAAGTATGGACACAGAGCTTTTGAATGCAGATCCAAATCCATGTGGTCATCAAACAAGCCGACAGAGGTAAGAAACAATGGGAAATCTTACAATTAGGATTATAATACAAGATATAGTTGTCATTATTGTCAAGAATATGGACATATTCCTAAAAAAATTATTAGGACACACTTCAATGGCAATTACAAAAGATGGTTAAGTCAAACAACATGTTTTAGCTATTTAAAGACTAGTCACATCAGTAAATATTGTCCAACTAGGTCAAAGGCACCAAGTTGTAAATTTGATAAAGCTAAAGGTAAGGTAGATGTTGAACACATCAAAGGTGAGATGAAAAAGATATGGAAAAAGAAATATGTTTGCAACACATCAAATGGAGAAGGGATCACTTCACCCAATGGGTCAAACGATCACACCTCATCAAACTAGGAAAACAAGAGGTATGTGGGACTGATACTTAAAGGTTAAAGCATACATCAATTCAAAAAGAAGATAGTATTGAAAATAATGCATTAGCATGAATGAAGATGCAAGATGTTATTAGAAATTTAAGACAAATTTAAATATTTTTGTTGTTGTTGTCAAGTATGAAAAGTTTCCTATATGTGTTGAGTGGAATGCTAGTTGATGCCAAGTTGTCAGACTGGATTGTTGATTCTGAGCTCATAGTAGCTGTTGAGTGTTGGGAATGTCAATGGATGTTGAATGAACTCAAAATTGGTTTTTTTTTTGTAATAACTTAGCATTAAATGCAAGGTTTTGAAAGGGTATATTCTCGATTTGAGCTCATTTTTTATCATTTCAAAATTGAGAAAGAACAAGAAGAGCTAGAAGTGACCCAAAATTTGTCAAAAGTGATCACAAAAGATTTGTACAGAGATTCATCACCAATTAATTAGATTTCCAAAATATTTATTATAAGTTTAGCTACATAGTTTAAATTTTCATAAACCCTAGCTTGTCACAATGGCATCAAGTTCAAAAAATGTTGAAGGGAAAGAAGTTTTAAATGTTTAGCTAGTCAACATTGAAGTTAAGCAGATTGTATTTAAAGCCATTCTTAACACTACCTATAAACAAGACCCTTCTAGCGAATTGTCTATGATCCCACCAAATGTGATAAAGGTGCAAGATGTGAGAAAATGCTATAATTGTAAGATAGGAATCATTGGTGACATTGAAATAAGAGGTGTGTATAACAGATTATGTGAAAATAGTATTTTGAAGGAAGAATACAAGATTGTTGAGAAAAAGGGTTTAACACAAGCCCTAGATATTTTGAAAATATTTAAAACTAAGTGGATACAAATTGTGCCAAGCCAAATTCATGATGGTTCTTTTAGGATGGAAGGAGGACCAATCAAAATAACTAAGAGAATAATTCATAGGGTTACTAGCTATCCAACCCTAGATTGACCAAATACACTCATAAGTGATTCCAAGGAAGTAATTCAAAAGAATATTGGAGAAATATAGAATAAAAGAGGTATGACTATAGATACCATCACTAATCCATTTCTAAAATTTGTAGTAAGGGTAATCTCACATAAATTCTATCAATCTAGTAGATTGAATAGTGTATCTTGCAGAGCTGTGGATGTTGGTTATAAAATTGTTAAGAAAGATCATACATATGATCTAGCAGAACTTTAGCTACAACAACTTATGGAGAACCTTGGAGAAATAAAGAAAACCAAGAGAGCATAGTGCAAGTTTGGTTGTATACTAGTTTGCATATTCTTTTATGTACATAACATGTTTCCCTCATTTGGAATAGTAGGATGGAAGACTAATAGATTAGTTGTAGTACAGATAGGTGAATACATTGAGTAGCTAGGAGAAAACTTTGAATCCTTAATGACTAGCTACTTTGAAGATTTTAAGAAGTCAATGAAGTAGATACCTAGGATTCCAATTTCCTTAGTTGAGAAACATTATAATGATGTATGTTTTCTTGTTGATTCTAACTACACATTTGTGCAAGCTACCACATCAAGGGTAATATGGTTAAGAGCCATAGGTTATGAGGTAAATGTAGATGAAGTCTTAGCAACCATAACAAACCTACTTGCAGAGGAAGTAGATAAGACTGCTAAAGTTTTTGGAAATTATGAGATGGTGAAATCAAAGATTGCCATGGAACTAAAAACTACCTCTACAATCAAGAAGAAGGATAAGCTAGTAAAGAAATTGAAAGAAAAATTTGGAGATGCCACCAAGGAGGAAGAGGAAAAAGAAGAAGAAGAGGAAGATGAAGAACAAGAAAAAGCTTAAGAACATCTAGCTTTAACTCAAGGCATGGGGGAAGATAAAGAAGAGAAGGAGACTATAGGTGTTGAAGGAGAAGAAGTCAAGGAAGCACCTACTACTACTGAGTCAAAGAAGAGGAAGGAAAAGGCACAACCAATGGCAAAGGCAAAGAAAATTGTAAAACCTAGTTAGCCAAGGCCTACTATACCTACTACAAGGGCCACCACACGAGAAACTACCCAAAAGGCCAAAGAAAAGTCAAAGAAAATAGAGAAAGATGGATAGCAACAGAAAAGATAAAGAAAGAAGTATGTGGTTCAACTAGATTCTGATGAAGAGAAGACAAAATCAGATGATAATAGTCAATTCAAGGTGGTAAGTCACAATCCTCTCTTAGATCTTAAGAACTTATGTGCAAATGTCAAGAGCAATGTTGATTTATCTAGTTTTAATCATATTGATTTTGATAATCTGGGAAAAGAAGAGAAAAACCAAGTGGAAGAGACATCATATGCCATGATGTCAAAGTTTAAGAACACTCTACTAGAATTTTCCAACTCAATACCTAAAAGCCTATATGACATTATTGAGCAAAAATGGCATCATTGTCTAAATGTGGAAAGACAAATCAAGGAAACAACATTAGCACAAGTAATGCCATAGTTGACAAAGGAAAAAATTGCTAAGGCTATCAAGAAATATGTAGTTAGGTTTACACCTAAATATAGAGCCTTCAACATTCTCCAAAATAATATTGAAGACATTGTTAAGAAATTAACACAAATATGGAAACTCATTTATGGGTTAACCACTATTAAGTAAGGAGAAGTTGACCCTTCAAAGGGTAAAAATGATGATAAATATGATGACAAGGAAGTTGATGATAAGGAAGATGATGAAAAAGACAATGAAATTGCTACTATAAATAATGGGACATGCCAATGACCCATCCACATGGGTTTTAAATAATAGTTGTCTTGGTGCATGCAGAGGATATTCTAAAGGGTGCCCCTAACTCTCCTTAATTTCATTAAGGTTTCCCTACCCTAATGCCATGGTAGGTGCACATTTCATTTAGATGACAACCCTTACTATCTAAGAGGGCTTTGTTAGTAGGGGGGAGGGGAGAGAAATTGTAGGAATCAATGTCACTCACCTTTTCTCTCTACTAGATTGAGGGAAACACTTGTTGCAGCAAACACCCAATTCCCCTATAGATAGTAGGATCAACATGGAGTAGGGGCATATATATTTTAGTGGGGTAGGAGGGTTGAGGTGGGGCATCCTTCCTTTATACCCTTAGATGCTAACCGAGGGTGGAGTGCTTTCTAGCTAGCTATTCGTCTAGCTTTTGCTAACCCACCTATCTCACTCAACTTACCATCAACTAGCCCACCTAAGATGTTATGTAGAGAATTAGATGGCCTATAAAATGGTTGGATTCTATACTACACATGGACATATATAGTATATTTTCAGAAGGAAGGTTGTGGTGTGGAAGAAGGTAGAGAAGTTAGAGATGAATTATCATAGTTGAGGACATGGTGATAAGCCCAATATAGTAAAGGGGGGCGGCCCTTTACCCTTTATAATAGTAGGGTAGGGACCCTAATGATTGTTGTAACAATGAGTGAACTCTATGTTGTGATGGCAACCTTGGCTAGATATAGGTATCAGATGCCATTGGGGGCCCCCTAATTTTTTTTTATGGCAAACTATCCAATTGTAGGAGTCGCATTCACTCCACCACCTATAATTTTATGGTCTAATCATGGGTGAAGGATGGGATTTGTTTAGCTCATCATCTGGCTCCTCAATCAAATGGATGGGCTCCATCCATCCCATAGGGCTAGCTCCCTTTACCCCCTTTAGATTATTGTAGGCCCCCCATAGAATAGATAGGGCTTAGCAGCTAGGTGGCATCCAACTATATTCTTTGAATACATTGAGTAGCTAGGAGAAAACTTTGAATCCCTAATGACTAACTACTTTGAAGATTTTAAGAAGTCAATGAAGCAAAAACTCAAGATTCCAATTTCCTTAGTTGAGAAACATTATAATGATGTATGTTTTCTTGTTGATGCTAACTACACATTTGTGAAAGCTGCCACACCAAGGGTAAGATGGTTAAGACCCTTAGGTTATGAGGTAAATGTAGATGAAGACTCAACAACCATAACAACCCTACTTGTAGAGGAAGTAGATAAGAATGCTAAAGTTTTTAGAAATTATGAGATGGTGAACAAGAACAAGCTCAAGAACATCTAGCTTTAACTCAAAGCATGGGAGAAAATAAAGAAGAGAAGGAGACTGGAGGTGCCCAGGGAGAAGAATCCAAGCAAGCACCTACTACTACCGAGTCAATGAAGAGGAAGGAAAAGGCATAGCTAGTGGAAAAGGCAAAGAAAATTGTAAAAACTAGTCATCTAAAGCCTACTATACCTACTACAAGGTCCACCACACAAGAAACTACCCAAAAGGCCAAGGAAAAGTCAAATCAAATAGAGCAAGGTGGAAAATAGTAGAAAAGATAGAGACGGAAGTACATGGCTAAATCATATTCTGATGAAGAGAATACAAAATTAGATGATAATAGTTAATTCAAGATGGTAAGTCATAATCCTCTCTCAGATCTTGAGAACTTATGTGAAAATGTTAAGAGAAATGCTAATTTATTTGGTTTTAATCATATTGATTTTGATAATTTAGGAAAAGAAAAGAAAAACCAAGTGGAAGAGGCATTATATGCCATGATGTCAAAGGTTAAGAAAACTCCACTAGAATTTTCCAATTCAATACCTAAAAGCCTATATGAGATTGTTGAGCAAAAATGACATCATTGGCTGAATGTGGAAAGACAAATCAGGGAAACAACATTAGCACAAGTAATGCTAGAGTTGACAAAGGGACAAATTGCTAAGGCTATCAAGAAATATGTAGTAAGGTTCACACCTAAATATAGAGCCTTCAACATTCTCCAACATAATATTTAAGATGTTGTTAAGAAATCAACACAAATATGGAAACTTATTTATGGGTTAACCATTGTTAAGCAAGGAGAAGCTGACCCTTCAGAGGGTAAAAATGATGATAAATATGATGATAAAGATGATGATAAGGAAGATTATGATAAGGAAGATGATGAAAAAGACAATATAGTTGAAGGAGAGACAAAAAAACAAGATGATGACAAGGCAACAACTGAGGAGCAACAAGAAGAATAGAGCATGCAAGACACACAAATGCTGAGAGTTAGTCCTCCTCATGACACAACCAGAACCACTGAAACAATAATTGTTAAAGATGTATCTAATCCATTAGTTTAGAAAATCAATTCTCTTACTAGAAAAGACTTAAAGAAGATATTGGATAATTCTACCTTGAAAGCCAAATTAGGTTGCAATCCTATTTTGGTCAGTGTAGAAGAACTATAAAAGGCAGTTTATTGATGTCATAAGGGAAAAGATGAATCCAAAAGAACCACCTTCCATAATCCCTTTAGTTACCAATGAACAACCTTTAATTCAAATGGTAGTAGATATATCTACTAAGTTTGATACAATTGGGAAGAAAGTAGAAGAGAAAGACACAACTGCAAGACAATAGAATGAAATAGGATAGATAGATTCATCTGTACCTATGACACATGAACAAGGTGCAAGCTAAGTCATAGTGATAGACTAGGGAAATCCTGAAGAGACAAAACTAAAGGTGAAGGAATAAGTGGCAATCTAAGCACTAGTAGCCTTACCAACATCTAGTACTCCTCCTACACAAACTCTTTAGAGGTTGAGCACAAATGCTACTCCATTGCAAATCTCAGTGCCAAGCCCAAGCTCATCAAAGATTGAAAACGTAATACATTATGGAGACATAAGCCTTGATGAAGACATTGTTATTCCAAAATATGACTATGATACTATGCCATTGGAGCAAATAGGCATTTTACAGCAAGCCTTAGAAAGGAAAAAGCATTAAGAAATGCTTAGGAAAGAACACAGGAAGAAGCAAGCACTTCAAGATATAAAATACATTTTTTTAGATGCATTTAGCCTACCAAAACTTGATGAGATCAAGAAAATAATAGAATAATTAACAGATATAGTGGAGAAGGTCAGTAATGAAGACCTTGACACAAATGCATAACTATTGGAATGGTTTGAAAAGGAGTTTCAAGGAAAAGTAAATGAGAAAATATCTAGTGAGATATGTTGGAATTTACAATTGGGAATATTTAATTATGAGGAGGGGGGGGGGGGGGAGGCAGTGAATCAAAAGTAACTAAATTTAACCTATTCAAAACTTTTTAACTAAAAAAATTTGCATGCATCTAATTCATCTAATAAACATGAAAGTAAAGACATGCATGAAAATAAATAACACAAGATTTGGTAACCCAGAAACCTACCAAAATGAGAAGGTAAAACTAGGCTAGGGATGACACCTAGAAAGTATCACTGCAGCAATATGTAACTGTTTAAGATTACAAAATTTGACCACTTCCAATGGTCTGCCCTGTGAAAGGCCTATCATGTTAAAGACTTTACACCATGTTAAAAGTGACCTAGTCAAATGATTTACAAGCATTCACTTGGAATGTTACCCTGTTAAAGGATTTAGCACCTTGTATAAAGGCTTACAACATGGCTATTAAACTAACCTATCATCATAGGATTTTCATTCCTAATATAATTGCTAGAGAGTATTAGAAAGTCTTGACATGATTACGTGCAATCCTTAATTGCTGATTCTAGATCCTTGTTCTGCTTTGTCTTTTCTAATCCTTGCTTGATCTAATATGTCACTCTTCACAACTTTGATACTCTGTTCTTCAATCAACTAAATTTTGCAATATTGTTCTAGTCTTTCTAAGTCTTTACACCCCTCTGCACTTTGCTATAATTCACCCATACACTTCTCACATTCACATACATAATGGGGTTTTGTCCTCCTTTTAAAGGCTTCAAAGACTTAGGGTTAGGTATGAATCTACGATCAATATTCATTCTTCATTTCCCATTTAATTCTTGCACTTTTCCTCTTGGTTGCATTCCTTCTCCATTTTTCTTATTGGCTGCATGCTGATTACATAGGTAATGCAAAAGATTCAATCTTATCTTCAAGATCCTTCAAGATTCATCCAGAGTTGGCTTAAAAAAAATGGTTTACATCTGAGTTTGTGAAGATACAAACTCATATGCTAATTCTATGCTACTCAATACTTACTAATTGCTGATGCTCGACACATATAGGAATTGTGTCTCACTCAGCTCCTATAGTAATTCTATTTCACTTAGCATCTATACTCAACTTGACACCTATTATGACTTGGCATCACTTATCACTCAACACTTGAACTTCACTCAACACCTAAAGTTCACTTGGTACCTAGAGTTAACTCGACATTCATTGAATTCTCTAGCTTAACACACATTGCAGCTTGGCTTATGTATTATACTTAGCATCATCTTGAGAACTGGTTAAGTGTGTTGATACTCAATTTTCAAAACCAATTTGAGACCAAAAATCTCCCCCTTTGACATGAGTGGCAAAAACACTTCACATTATGAATCATTTCTCTATGAGTATACTAGAAATTTTGTTCCGCATATGTACAAGACTTCAAAAACTTGTTAAAATTTCTATAAACCTCAAAATATTATAACTCCCCCTAAGTTGATGTGGCAATTTTGAAACCAAAATTCCATTCCTACAACCAAAGACTCTTGTGCTAAATTTGTCTCATGCTAATGTGTTTGATACTCTTTGCCTTGTCTGTACTCTATCTCTATTTGTTGTACTCTCCCTTTGTTTCTGCTCCCTTTTTCACATTTTAAAATTTTTTTTGCATCCTTTTGGATTTATTCACTTACTACTTCTTCAAAATTTGAATATCTCCCACATTGGATATTCTTTATTACTTCTTCAAAGAATGTTGTATCTCCCTATTCTTATCATTTCCTATCTTCTCCCCCAAAAGATTATATCTCCCCCTTTTTGACACTTATGTCAAAGGGTCCTAAGAATGAATAGAATATTTAGCCAAAAATGTTTTTTTTACCTCCATTATCATCTTTAGAGAAGCATTCCAATTTTCTAAGGTAATTTCTAGTAATTTGTGCTGGATGGTTGTCTTGGGTACAAGATGTACAAGGTCTTCTAGGGTAGAAAGATTAGGGTCTTTCTTTAAAACATTTTCTATTTACTTATGTAAAACTTCAAGATGTGGGGTAATAGTAGATTGAATCTATATCAATTTGGCCTTGACATTGGCCTCTTTTGTTGTCAATACACCTAACTCCTTCTAGGTGTGAAGCATAGTTGCAAAATGCTTCTCACTTTGAGCTAGATCTTTGGGTAGCTATGTGCTAGAAATCTTAAGATTGCATTCCAGCTCAGTATTCTTTGGCTAGTTTCTTGTGTGAAGTATGATGAGTCACACAATTTGGAGTACAATGAGAATATATTCTTGAGTACTATTTTCACCTTTTCAACTTTCTTAGCCAATTCTACTTGTGAAAGTACTATCTCACAAAATATCTTCTTATTGTCTTTCATTTTAAACTTCTTTTCAAACCACTCTAATAATTTAACATTTGTATCAAGGTCTTCATTTTGTACCTGGTACACTATGTTGGACAATTTCTCCATGATGGGCTTGGTTTCATCAGGTACTGGCAAGCTAAATGCATCAAGGAATATGTCTTTGATTTTTACAAGTGCTTGCTTTTGTCTATACTCAGTTTTGAGTATCTCCTATTTCTTCCTTCTCTCCAGTGCCTCTTGCACTTAATTTATCTGAGCTAGGTTCATTGTCTTGGAGTCATAACTAGGTATCAGTATTTCCTCATCAAGTTCAAGGTCTCCATAGTGAAGTACCCTTGCTACCTTGGTGGATCTTGAGCCTAGCACTGAGATTTGTAGTGGTACTGCATTAGTGCTCAGTTGTTTGGTAGGAGTCCCTAAGGTAGGCAAGTTCACCAATGTCTATATTGCCTCCTGCTCTTTTTCTTTAGGGGTTTTCTCCTCTTCCTTCTCTTCTTCTCTACTACCTTGATCAATGATAATGATTTGAAGAGGTACACCTTGGCTTTGTGTTGTAGGAACATCCTATCTTGTTTGTTCCTTTGTTGGCTCCTCGGCAGTTGTTGTTGCTATGATTGTATGATCAAACTTAGCAGTTGTATCCTATGCTTCTTGCTCTTTTGGTTGATCCTCTATAGCTATGGGAGGTTGTGAAGATGGTTCTTGTGTGTTCACCTTCTCCCTAGTAATCTCTACTATAGCCTTTTGCAACTCTTCCACACTCACCAAAATAGAATTTGTACACAATTGTGATTGCAATGTAGTTTGGTGAAGGATCTTTTTGAGATCCTCTACAATTAATGGATTGATGTTCTAACCTAAGGTGTTAGGAACATTCTTGAAAATTACTATTTCTATAGGTGTTGTATGTGGAGGACTTGATGGTGACATTTGGGTGTCTTGGACACTCTATTCTAGCTGCTACTCCTCAGTTGTTGCCTCTTCACCTTGTGTCTTCTCCACTATTGTCTCTTCTTTCTCTTTCTTTCTTTCCTCATATTTTTCATTCTCTTCTTCTTCCTCATAATTTCTTCCCTCAAAGGGATCTTCCTACCATTCCTTGATAGCAGTTAATCCATAAATTAATTTCCACCTTTGTGTGGACTTTTGCACAACATCTTCAACTTGATTTTGCAAAATTCTAAAGGCTTTGTATTTAGGCGCAAATTTTCTCCCATGTTTCTTGTTAGCCTTTCTTATTTGACCTTTATTTAGGTTAGGCATTACATGAGCCAATGTAGAGTCCCTTATTTCCTTTTCCATTTTAAGGTAGTAATGCCATTTATTCTCTACAATGGAGCTTAGCTCCTTAGGCATTGAATTGTCTAGTTCAAGTGTAGTGCCTACCCTCATTTACCTTTTTCTGGACACATTGTTGCTATTATTATTAGACTATGTTAGACTAGTTCTATGTTGATGGATTAGTGGTATTGTTTTGAGACTATCAGACATTATGTTATGGTTTCAATTGATATATGATGAGATCATTTAGACTTTACATTTCATGTATGCATGATGATTATTACATTGCTTTCAGTTATTGATGATGATTAGTTAGAAGGTTTATTATCACATGTGTTTTATTATGGATGCTTACCCCATACTTGCATGTGTATGGTGTGTGTGTGTTTGTTCTTATTGTATTGCATTTCTGATGTGGTTAAAGAAGGGAGCCGTAGTCACCCGCTAGTCGGGACCTACGCGATGCACCACTTCTTGCCATTGCCTATTTAGCTTAGCATTATATATATTATATGTACATGCATGGTTTTTATGCAGGTTGTAGGTACTGGGTATTGACTTCCCTGAATTGCCAGGATGAGCGTACCCTATTACAATATCTCAATGATAAGAGAAGGGAGATAAATTCTCAAGTCCAAATCCAAAACCCTTAAACCATTTGTCCTAGTGAGGTAGGACAAGTATCTGGGTATTTTACCTTCCAAATGTGTCTGATGACATATTTCATGATTTTTAACCCTTTAGACTAATTTTGTGTGAATTTTTCTATGATGGGTTTTCATATTTTATCTTGGAGGTCTATGGTGAATTTTCTATTAATTAAGTCTTGATAAATAGATTTAATTAATAAATTAATTATTTCGAGAAAATTAATATAATATCACGATCTTTGATATTTTGTCTATAATTAATTAAATGAGAATTAATTGAGAGAAAGAATTAAATAAAAAAAATTAGAAATTAGAAATAATTATAAAATAATAATGTAATAAATAAATAATAACAATAAAAGTTATAAAAAATTAAAATGAAAGTTATAAAAATAAAAATAAAAGTTATAAGCTTGCCTAGGAGTTAACGCGCCTTTTTGAATTCTCATATGTCAACAACACAAGAGTTAGTGCACCAATTAAGCACATGGTGTCTACAACCTTATGACTTATCTAGAAGGTTGGAATAGACTCATGCTTGGCTGTCAACACCTTCTGGTTGTTTCTAGAAACATTCTAGGTGCTTCCTAAGAGTTCTTTATATTTAGGCATTCCTAGAAGCTTAGACAGAGCGTGGGAGAGCATTTTGGAGGACTTGGGAACATGGGAGAAGGAAAGAGCTTGCTCTGTAGTTTCTGAGGAGAAGCAAATTTGCATCAGAATCTAGGTAGACTCTTGTGATTTTGCCTTCTTGCACTTCCTGTCTTCTGAATACTTTCTGAGGATTATATGTGTGAATGTTCCAGTTGTTTTATTCTTTTCATGTATATTCAAATTTCGTGTATGAGAAAACCCCTCATGCGTAGATCTAATGAAATTATGGAACTAGGGTTAAAATTTATAGCCAAATCCATTAGGGGAATTATTGGGTAAATTTGGAGAATAAATATTTTATGAAAATTCTTTTAATTGAGAGCCTTTATTTTAAAATTGTAGAGGCATGCTTATACAGATCTACATAAATAAATAAATATATATAATGGTTAACAGATCTCTGCATATATATATATATATATATATATATATAAAAGCCACAAGCTAAAGTCGCTGCAGAAAGTATACATTTGAAAACTTTAAATCACAGTGATAACAAACATTTTTTTAAAACATTATAAAAATTTAAATATGTTTTGGGGGCAGATATTCTAATCCTTACCCCCCATGCATGCTTTATATATGGTGGTACCCTGTCTGCGATCGTAGTACTGCAACTGCCGTCGTAGACATGCAACGACAGAGGAGGGACGCACGACCATATTGGCTATCATGGCACTACCGTGTATGTTCAAAGCAGCGTCCATTATGGTACGTGCGGGTATGAAATTATGAGCGTAGTACTGTATGTGATTAAGTTAAAATATTTTTATAAAAATTTTATGTTATATGAAATCAATTTTGGTAATTCGATTTTATAGTTCATTTTTATAGAATGTTATTATTATTAATATACATACATATATATATACATACATACATACATTCACACACACACACACACACACACACACACACACACACACACACACACACACACACACACACACACACACACACATATGTATATGTATATAAGTATATATGTATATATATTATTAATTATAAATAATTATTATATTTAAAAGATTGAATTAATGGATCATTCTTTAAAAAAATAAATGATCTAAAGTATTAATGATAGCTTGTCAATTATTATTAAAAGTGGAAAGATATTAATAATTAACTTAATTAAACTTAGTTTAATTAAGGTTAATCATTAGAATATATTATAAATCAAAGTTTTGAGTTATGCAATTATTGGGTTCATTAGAATTGCTTTCAAACAATGTTTATATAAACAAAACATTATTAGAACAATTAGAAAATTGAGTCTAATGGTTTTTGGGGAGAAACTTTTATCTATCAAACAAATACATGGGTTAGGAAAAACGTACAAAATGTTCCTCCATTCAATATCTAAAATTTGAAAACGAAAACTGAGACCTCCACTTTTAATTCAATGATGTAATTTTAGCAAAACCAAAACATGTGCTTGCATTGAGTTTTCTCTATGCTATTTGTTTTAGGTTTTGGGTTGACTAGTGTTGACCAGTTATAGGATGTCTACCAGAGGCTCAGGGGTTATGATTGTGATGTCATGATGATGTCTTAATTCTGATCTTTATAAACCCAACCATGGTTATGTGATGGTATGCTCTATGAGATGTGGTATTTACTGATTGTTATTGCTTTTTAGTCTTCTTGAGTGAAGCTGAGTTATGTGTATCTGAGGCACTTGACTTAACCATTTTGAGTCATCGATTAGTTATCCTTGGATTACTTTCCAATTGCCATGATGGGACTAAAATGTTGATTTATGATGTCATTTTGTGACATGTTTTGACACAACCATTTTGGAGTCTTCGATTAGTATGATTTTCAGATTTATTTTGGTTATTGAGAACCAATGATTATTATGATTATCAGGGATACCTTTAGTTGCCAATAGAGAACTATTGTGGTCATGATTATCTATGATGTTTTTTAGTTGCTCATGGAGATTTGATGTTTATATTGTGGATTACCTTTTGTGATTTTGAGATTTATGATTCCATGAGCTTAGGGTAGGTTATTTTCTTGTAGTGTTGGGAAGTGGCTTGCAATGGGGGCCGGGGCCCTAAGAGGTTGCTAGGGTAACTCATTGTAAGTTGGTTTAATAAGTGAAAACATTCACACCTAATACTAACTAAATGAACCTAAAAAGATAATTGTTTTGTTCTCGCCCATGCCTCGAGTTCTTGTACAGACTAGGATGGGATTAGAGAGAACGCTTGGTTGCGACCTTGCATTCCATAGTATGCCTTGTCAGTATGAGAGGATACTAGTGGCCTCATAAGGATTAGTAGGGACCCATGGAGTGTTACAAATATTTAGGATGAAATGTGTTACTGAGAGGGGAGGGGTGAATCAGTAGCATATAAAATTTTATGCATTTTAACTATTCATCATTCATTCATCTAATCTATTGCATAAATGAAAGATCAATCATTCATAACACATGAACACAATGATTTGGTGACTCAGAAAAATTCCAATTAGAAAGTAAAATTGGGGTGGGGATGATGCTCACAAAACTTTGTTACTGCAGTATGAAGTTGGCTGGTTAATGCTTACAATGATCATTTTTGGTGATCTGCCCTGTTAGGAGCAAGTAGGACTACTAGATCCACCTTGTTAGAGGATTTACAAACATACAGTGAAGTATGCACTCTGTTAGGAGATTTACAAAAGACTGTTAAGTCTACCTTGTTATAGGATTTAAAAATTGATTCACCTGTTAGGATGAAATAGTGGATCTACTTACAACTTGTTTGCTGATAAGATCCTTTTGCATTGATCACCTGATGGGATAGATATAACTTTTCTGCTCCTTATGCTAACCTTGCTGTATTCCTTTTGCTCTGCTGCTAATAGAAATACCTTCTTTTCATGCAAACAATAATTTTTTTTTATGCCAATATGTTCATATTCCATATCATATATCAAAAAATGATATCATACATTACATATATACCATTTCAATATTTTACAGTTACAAGGTCAGCCAAAACACAAGTGAACAAAACATTACTGAGTCGGCCCATTAGTAAACTCAGGTTCACTGAACTAACTCGGTGACCTTATGATACTCGACATCCACTACATTACTTACATTGCTTGGAACTCAGTAGCCATTGGTGACTTGGTAGATGTACTGTTACTCAGTAGAAACTATCTTCTTCATTTACCTTACTTAGCTTGGTAAACACTGAATCCTTTGTTTACCTTTTTCACTCAATAAAAACTGATGATCTTTGATTACCTTTTTCACTCAGTAAACTCTGTTGATCTTCCTTTACCTTTTTCACTTGGTATCCCTGAAATGCTCAGTGAGAACTGTTTTCCTATTGAACTTATAAGGTAACCATTGAAAGCTTGGTATATACTTGAGACTAAGTGATGAGTAAGATAAGCATTCAGGATAGAATAAGTGTTTGCACTAATGACAAATATATCATAATTCTTTGAGTGCTTGTACAAACTAGGATGGGAGTAGAGAGAATGCTTGTTTGCAACCTTGCATTCCATAGTATGCCTTGTCAGTATGAGAGGATACTAGTGGCTGCATAAGGATTAGTAGAGACCTGTGGAGTTGTAAGCTATATGCCAAGGTAACTTCTACATGATATATGTGATGACACTTTCCCGCTTGCATAGTAGGTTTCCTACATGTTATTGTGTGCCTCTAGGATTAGATGTCAGTTTGAGTTGGAACCTTTGAGTTAGTATACTTTTAGGATTCCTAAACTTAGAGAGTATTTATGCTATGTGATTTTGATAGCCTATTTGGGACTTGAGATTATCTCCTCGGTGTGGTGGGAGTGGACCACTCAGGTTCCATGCGGTCGGTTAGTAGTGCTTTATCACTCTTATCATTTGAGATCTGTTTGAGACACTGTGGTTGATGCATTCTTGTTGGCATCTATCTTCATGGATTATGAAGGTAGGCATGTATCCTTGTATTGATGATTTTCATATGTAGATGATGATATCTTATGCTTTACTTTGCATGTTAGATTACTTTCTGCATATGATGTAGTATGATTTAGGTGTGACATTCCTACTATGTTAATACCGATGATCTCTTAGGTGATTTTGGATGTTACGCACAGAGGGATGGCTAGGACCCACGATGGTCTAATGATGCTATTTATGGTTGGGAGGAACCATGCACTTAGTTTATTATGTTTGATCTTTTATGATGGATGTCTATATCTTCTATGATGATGTATCATGTATGACATGTGATTACCTTTACTTTGTTGCATCATGGAATAGAATAGGATGATGTACCTTATTTCACATATATATATTCTTTTAAGCCTTTCATACCCTGTGACATGTACAGTGGATGACTGAGCATTAAGAAATGTAATGTATAAACATTGGACTTATCATTATCATTTCATGTGGTTGTTGTATTAAATGAATTCAATGATGTTAGTTGACTTAGATGTAATTCAACGTTAAGGGATCCTCAAAGAATGTAACCTGTTATGTATGTTATGTCTACTTTTAGATGGACATTGCTATTGCTTCCGTTATTGTGTATAAGTTATATGTGGTATTTATTTTCATGTTTTAAAAAAAATTTTAAAAAATGCTACCAAACTTAGTAAAAGTTTAGGTTTATTCTTTCGATCCCTTGGCGGGGTATTACATTTGGTATCAGAGCCTGAGTTTCTACATTGGGAGCTTTGGGTATTTTGGAACAAACAAGGACTTTAAACTTTTATGTGTATCTCTTTCAAACTTGAAACTAGGTGAACTGAAACAGAACTTGAACTATTATTTTCATATTTTCATACTTCAACACTTAGCTTTCAAAACTAAAAATTTTACTTAAACCTAAATTGAACTTAGTCTATTACAAACATGTGTTTTTTTGGTTGTAATAGTACTTTCTACTATTGTAGGATGGTATCTGGGACTAGGTCTTCTGTTGGAGGCCGTGGTAGAGGCCATGGTCGTGGCAGAGCTATTAGTGTCCATGAGTTTTCCCATGGGGGATCTGCTCATGAAGAGAGCAGAGGAGAGCATGCTAGTAAGAAACAAGAAGAGAGCCATAGAGAGGACCAAGCTGAGTCTGAAGAGGTTAACTTCAGATAGATGATGCAGACCATTCTTGATCATCTACCTCCTGCTCATGAACAACCTAAAGCACATCAGATTGAACAAGAGCATAGACCTAGGTCTAGGAGTCCTCAAAAGGATCGACAGAGGTCCATTGTGTCCACTCAAATGAAGGATCTTTCAAGATCTGAGGTCAAGCCTTTCAATGGGCAAGGTTCTGGTTATGTGGCCGAACAGTGGATTATTATTAGACAGTGTTAGACTAGTTCAATGTTGATGGATTAGTGGTATTGTTTTCAGACTATCAGACATTATGTTATGGATTCAGTTGATATATGATGAGATCATTTAGACTTTACATTTCATGTATGTATGATGATTATTACATTGCTTTCATTTATTGATGATGATTAGTCAGAAGGTTTATTATCACATGTGTTTTATTATGGATACTTACCCCATACTTGCATGTGTATGGTGTGCATGTTTGTTCTTATTGTATGGTGTTTCTGATGTGGTTAAGGAAGGGAGTCGTAGTCACCTGCTAGTCGGGATCTACATGATGCACCACTTCCTGCCATTGCCTATCTAGCTTAGCATTATATATATTGTATGTACATACATGGTTTTTATGTAGGTTGCAGGTATCGGGTATCGACTTCCTTGAATTGCTAGGATAAGTGTACCCTATTACATTATTTCAATGATAAGAGAGGGGAGATAAATTCTCAAGTTGAAATCCCAAACCCTTAAACCATTTGTCCTAGTGAGGTAGGACAAGTATCTAGGTATTTTATCTTTCGAACATGTCAGATGGCATATTTCGTGATTTTTAACCCTTTAGACTGATTTTGTTTGAATTGTTCTATGATGGGTTTTCATATTTTATCTTGGAGGTCTATGGTGAATTTTCTATTAATTAAGTCTTGATAAATATATTTAATTAATAAATTAATTATTTGGAGAAAATTAATGTAATATCATGATCTTTGATATTTTTTCTATAATTAATTAAATGAGAATTAATTGAGAAAAATAATTGAATAAAAGAAATTAGAAATTAAAAATAATTATAAAATAATAATAATGTAATAAATAAATAATAATAATAAAAGTTATAAAAAAATTAAAATGAAAGTTATAAAAATTAAAATAAAAGTTATAAGCTTGCCTAGGAGTTAATGTACCTTTTTGAATTCTCATATGTCAACAACACAGGAGTTAGTGCACCAATTAAGCACATGGTGTCTACAACCTTATGACTCATTTAGAAGGTTGGAATAGACTCATGCTTAGTTGTCAACACCTTCTGGTTGTTTCTAAAAATATTCTAGGTGCTTCCTGAGAGTTCGATTTTGGTAATTCAATTTTTATAGTTCATTTTTATAGAATGTTATTATATATATGTGTGTGTGTGTGTGTGTGTATAATTATTATATTTAAAAGATTGAATTAATGTATCATTCTTTTAAAAGATAAATGATCTAAAGTATTAATGATAGCTTGTCAATTATTATTAAAAGTGGAAAGATATTAATAATTAGCTTACTTAAACTTAGTTTAATTAAGGTTAATCATTAGAATATATTATAAATTGAAGTTTTGAGTTATGCAATTATTAGGTTCATTAGAATTGCTTTCAAACAATGTTTATATAAACAAAATATTATTAGAACAATTAGAAAATTGAGTCTAATAGTTTTTGAGGAGAAACTTTTATCTATCAAACAAATACATGGGTTAGGAAAAATGTACAAAATGTTCCTCCATTCAATATCTATAATTTGAAAATGAAAACTGAGACCTCCACTTTTAATTCAATGATGTAATTTTAGCAAAATCAAAACATGTTCTTGCATTGTGTTTTCTCTATGCTATTTGTTTTGGGTTTTGGGTTGAATAGTGTTGACCAGTTATAGGATGTCTACCAGAGGCTCGGGGGTTATGATTGTGATGTCACGATGATGTCTTAATTCTAATCTTTATAAACTCAACCATGGTTATGTGATGGTATGCTCTATGAGATGTTGTAATTACTAATTGTTATTGATTTTCAGTCTTCTTGAGTGAAGCTGAGTTAGGTGTATCTGAGACACTTGACTTAACCATTTTGAGTCATCGATCAGTTATCCTTGGATTACTTTCCAGTCACCATGATGGGACTGAAATGTTGATTTATGATGTCATGTTGTGACATGTTTTGACTCAACCATTTTGGAGTCTTCGAATAGTAGGATTTTGAGATTTATTTTGGTTATTGAGAACCAATGATTATTTTGATTATTAGGGATACCTTTAGTTGCCAATAGAGAACTGTTGTGGTCATGATTATCTATGATGTTTTTTAGTTGCTCATGGAGATTTGATGTTTATATTGTGGATTATCTTTTGTGATTTTGAGATTTATGATTCCATGAGCTTAGGGTAGGTTATCTACTTGTAGTGTCAGGAAGTTGCTTGCAATGGGGGTCGGGGCCCTAAGAGGCTACCAGGGTAACTCATTGTAAGTTGTTTTAATAAGTGAAAACATTCACACCTAATACTAACTAAATGAACCCAAAAAGATAATTGTTTTGTTCTTGCCCATGCCTCGAGTGCTTGTATACACTAGGATGGGAGTAGAGAGAATGCTTGGTTGCGACCTTGCATTCCATAGTATGTCTTGTTAGTATGAGAGGATACTAGTGGCCACATAAGGATCAGTAGGGACCCATGGAGTTGTAAGCTAACTATTACGGTAACTTCTACATGATATATGCGATGACACTTTCTCGCTTGCATAGTAGGTTCCCTACATGGCATTGTGTGCCTCTGGGATTAGATGTCAGTTTGAGTTAGAACCTTTGAGTTAGTATACTTTTAGGTTTCTTGGACTTAGAGAGTATTTATGCTATGTGATTTTGATAGCCTATTTGCGACTTGAGATTATCTCCTGAGCGTGGTGGGAGTGGACCACTTAGGTTCCACGTGGTCAGGTGGTAGTGCTTTATCACTCTTATAATTTTAGATCTATCTAAGACACCGTGGCTGATGCATTCTTGTTGGCATCTATCTTCATGGATTATGAAGGTAGGCATGTATCCTTTTATTGATGATTTGCATATGTAGATGATGATATCTTATGCTTTACTTTGCATGTTAGCGTACTTTTTGCATATGATGTAGTATGATTTAGGTGTGACATTCCTACTATGTTAATATCGATGATCTCTTCAGTGATTTGGGATGTTACACATAGAGGGATGGCTAGGACCCATGATGGTCTAATGATGTTATTTATGGTTGGGAGGAACCATGCACTTAGTTTATTATGTTTGATTTTTTATGATGGATGTCTATATCTTCTATGATGATGTATCATGTATGACATGTGTGATTACCTTTACTTTGTTGCATCATGGAATAGAATAGGACGATGTACCTTATTTCACATATGTATATTCTTTTAAGCCTTTCATACCCTATGACATGTACAGTGGATGATTGAGCATTAAAAAATGTAATGTATAAATATTGGACTTATCATTATCATTTCATGTGGTTGTTGTATTAGATGAATTCAATAATGTTAGTTGACTTAGATGTAATTCAACGTTAAGGGATCCTTAAAGAATGTAACCTGTTATGTATGTTATGTCTACTTTTAGATGGACATTTCTATTGCTTCCTTTATTGTGTATAAGTTATATGTGGTATTTACTTTCATGTTTAAAAAAAAAAAAAATGCTACTGAACTTAGTAAAACTTTAGGTTTATTCTTTGGATCCCTTAGCGGGGCATTACATCAAGTGGTGTGGTCTTCAACTTAGCCTTCATAGTGTAGATGGACTCTTCCACTATGTTTTGTTCTTCCCTTGACAATTTATTAAAATTAATGGTCTTTAGACCAATTAGATCTGCATTATCTCTAATGTTATTGCAAACATTTTCCAATTTAGACTTGGTAGAATGCCTTACCAATTTAAATTGATTATTATTGTAGAACCAGAATCAAATAGATTTATTATTTAAATCAAATAAAGTAAAAATTCACAAACCAAGAACTAAATTCACATATATGCTTAGACAAAGGAAGAAAACAAGAAGTGCAAACCTCACAAGAAAAAGCACTCCATGCTTTCTTGATTCTGTAGATGTGTCCTTTTGCTGTGGATGTATGCTCAAGATGCTCAAAAGCTGCTTCAATGGAGATGGGTAATGGAAAATTGGTAGCTTTGTGAGCTCTCAATTTGGCATTATAAGGGTATGGTTGATGGCTTTGGTTCTCAAAATAGCATGGTAACTTTAGCTCAAAGATTGTTGATGAAATGGCTTGGGAGGGGATTCAATTTATAGGCTAAGGGGTAGAGGGATGGAGGGCTTAGATGCAAGGATGGATGAAGGCTTAAGGAGGGCTAGGATGCACTCAAAGGAGAGCACATGGATTGTGCTTGTTTAGCACCAATGGGAAGGTGACACTTGTCACAAGGAGGATGAGTGTGAGAGGGTAGGGTAAAGGGTTGGTTAAAGTCATGATGAGTGGGGTTGAGTATGTAAGAGGGATGTAAGAGGAATGAGTGTGGAAGAGGGAAGAGTGTGTAAGATGGATGTAAGAGTCATGAGTGGGCTTGTAAGAGTCTTTATGTTTTGTAAGAGCACTCATGACTTAGTGGTTGGGTTTTTTTGAGGGGAGACTTTGGTTTGGATTAGGAAAGTCTTAAACTTGTTTAAGGAATGTGACAACATTAGGGGGTGGATTAGGCTTGGGTTTAGGATTAGATTAGGGATGTTAGAGATATGCAAGTGGATGGCATTAATGAGGGTGGGTGAGTTAGTGGCTAAGCTTGGTTAGTATGGGTGGATGGGGTGGATTAGGCTAAATGGAGGATTAGAGATAGGTTAGGGGTTTTTGAATTTGAGGATTTCATTTATCAAATAGATTTATTTAATAAATGGGGATTTTTGGAATTTAGATAGAAGAATAGGATTTAATTGATAAATAATAGATTATTTGATTTATCAATTAGGACTATAGATGATTAATTAAATTAATCAACTAGGGGATGACAAAGGATTAATTAAATAAAAATTTAATTAATAATGCCCTTTTTAGATAACTAAATAGGATTACCAAAATAGTGTAATCAAATTTAGGTGTCTACATTTTGCCCCTCTTTGACATAGTGTTGAGAGAACACTATTTCAAAGAAGTTTGAATGAAGATGACACGAGGAAGATGTTTTAGCAACAAGGTTTCCCCAGTCTCGGATAAGAAGAGGAGAGACTAGACTTAGATGATGCCCCCTCAAGAAGGCGGCGAGGAGAGAAATGAGGGTCGATGACTTCTTGAAAAGTACAAGAAATTGAGACGAGCTGAGACACAGGTTGGCAAAGGGGCTGAATTAGCTCAAACTCTCACTACGGGAGAATGATAAAGGGAAATCAGAGGCACAATAGTAAAGCAAGCTTAAGACTTTCCAGGATTGGGGGGGGGAGATGGAGGAGCGGAGCGCTATAAAAGGAATCCATGATAGGGAGATGGAAGATAGAATGATAAAGCTGATGCAACAGGATTTCAAAGAGTCAGATTGGTGGAAGATGGGTTTCGGAGATCCCTAGGACTAGGATTGTGGATCTCGAAAGATGAGGCTTGGTGGATTAATTTGATTGGTGGATCCCTAAGACTAGGATTGTGGATCCCTAAAGCTAAGCGTGAGGAGTGATTCAAAGAGATACTAATGCATAAGCTGGGGTAGGAGCGACAGATGTAGGATATGGATGGGGGATAATGGAGATGAAGGGAATTCATTGAAGCTTTTTGAGCGGGGGGATACTTCAAAGAGAAGTACCACCATGTAGTTGAGCACTAGATTTGCTATAAGACTGTTGGTTAATTGCCAGGGTTACCAAGAACATCAAGGCCTTTTTACCAACCATCCAGAGGACTGACGAACTGACTCAAAAAAAACACACAAGGATTGCCCCAATATCACACATGAATCCTAGAGGAAGCAGCGTGGAAACGACACTAGGTAACCCACAAGCAGAAAAAGAAAACAAGCAAAAGACCTGATCAAGACCTTACGCTCTAATTGCCCCATTCACAGCATACCATGATATGGAAGTTCATGGCAACCTTGAGGAGGGAACAAGGAGATTGCTTGGAAAAGATATTTCAAGACCCAAAAGGGAAGATCCCAAATCAAAAGAAAGTGAAAATACAAAAGAGAATTGTTTGCCAACGAGATGGGTAGGACAAGGTACTAATGGACCAAGATTAGACATGAGAAAAGCTATATCCTGCAAGGACCTATCGGAGAGCACCTAAGCTGATGGATCGGGATGAGTGATGTGTCTGGCAAGTTGAACTAAGAAGGATAACACTTTGGTGACAGGAGATCTAGCTAAAGGATGCATTGGAATATCTAACCAAGGTGTGCGATGTGTGTAAGATGTTGACCAAGGATGAACTAACACGAAAGCCGGATAGATACAATGATACTAAGCTAAAGAGGATGTACAAGCTGACAGACCAAGATATGTTACAAATGTACAAGTTTGTTCATGTTTTGGTTTTTTATGAGATGGAAATGTTTGTGAAGGATGGGGTGTCTATAATAGTTGATAGGTGGATAGGTAGATGGTTTGTGAAAAGTTTAAGGAAAATGGGATTCTGTGTGTGCATGTGATAGGATACAAGCTAGGATACAAGATCATTTACAAGATGGAATATGGTACAAGCTTTGGACAAGATTCGAATATATACAAGGTAGGTACAAGATTTACAAGGTATAATACAAGCTTTGGTACAAGATTTACAAGCTGTACAGGAGGTATTGACAAGCTCCATCAGATTTTGGATATTTGATTGGAACACCAAGGGAACAAGCAGGTGTTTTATGGGATGGTGGGTGGATGGATGAGGGATAGGATAGTGATAGATAATGGATTAGTCTTTAGCACACAAGGTGCCTAAATTACCAGGTTTTCACCAAGATACCTATCCAAGGCGCTTGAATTGCCAAGTTTTCACCATTGGACGCTTATTTCTCTTTACTATTTTTTTTTTTTGTATTTTTTTAAAAGCTGGGTATACCAAGGATCTTCAAGCATAGAACTTCTTGAGATGAATGATGTTAGTGGGATCATTCAAGAGTTCTCCTTCTGGTGTAGATAATTGATAGGCTCCGGAGCCAAAGGAGGCAGTAACCACATAGGGACCAAGCCATGTAGGTTCAAACTTGCCTTTCTTTTCTCGATCTGCTTGGACTTTCATATTTTCTTTGAGGACCATGTCACCTGGCTGAAAGTGTCGTGGGAGCACCTTCTTGTTGAAATTTCTTTTGAGAGGAGTTTGATAGACTATGAGATGGTCATAGGCTTGTTGTCTCTTCTCGTCTAAGAGATCTAGCTGGGTGAGTCGAGTTACTCTGTATTCTTCATCTGAGATTTGCCCTCGCAAAGATATGCGTAGTGAGGGAAGTTCAACTTCTATAGGCAATATCGCTTCGGCACCATAGACTAGGGAGTATGGAGTTGTGCCTGTGGATGTACGAAAGGAAGTTCGATAGGCCCATAGAGCCGGATTTATTTGAAGGTGCCAATCACGACCGAAATCATTAACAACTTTCTTTAGGATTTTGAGGAGGGTTTTATTAGTTGCCTCTGCCTGGACGTTACCTTGTGGGAAATATGGGCTAGAAAAGCGGTGATGGATGTGGAGGGAAGTGCATAATTCTTCCATGTTGAGATTTTCAAAGTTACCTCCGTGGTCAGTGAAGATGGTGGATGGGATGCCGAAGCGGCAAACAATGTGGTACAAGATGAACTTGGAGACTTGAACTCCTGTAGCTGAGACTAGGGGGACTACTTCCACCCACTTAGTGAAATAGTCTGTAGCTGTTATTATCCATTTATGTCCATCAGATGAGAGAGGGGTGATAGTTCCAACTAGATCAAGGCCCCAACAAGCGAAAGGCCAAGGTGGTGCAATAGGCTGTAGATCTTGTGCTGGAGTGTGCACAAGATTTGCATGCTGTTGACATGGGAGACACTTTCTGACAAAGTCACAAGAGTCTTCTTCAATGGTAGGCCAATAGTAGCCTGCTCTAATGATTTGTCATGCTAGGGCAATACCACTCGTGTGGGCACCGCAAAGTCCAAAATGTACTTCTTTTAATGCCATCGCGGCCTCATTTTCATCTAAACATCGAGAGAGAGTATCGTGATAACCCCAACGATATAGGGTATTGGCTATGATAACATAGCGGGATGATTTTCGGATGAGGTTCTGGCGTTGGGTACATGTGACGTGAGGGGATATGATACCATCGTTAAGGTAAGCGTGAATTTCATGGTACCAAGGGGATTGGGGACCAACCAAGATACAAACACGGTTTGAATCCTCATTCGCATAGGCAGGTGTGAGGAGCTGCTCAACTAAAAACTCATACTGCGTAGCTTCTTGGGGGATTTCCAGGAGCGAGCCGATAGTGGCCATGGCATCTGCTGCCTTGTTCTGCATTCGAGGCACTTGTGTAAACTGAAGCTTTGTAAAATGCTGGGTCAGCTGATCAACTAGCTCTTTGTAGGGTAATAGCTTTTCATCTTTGGTTTGATATTCATTTAAGACTTGTTTGATAATGAGTTGGGAATCACCAAAGACTTGTAACTCAGTGATATTCCATTCTGCAGCTATCTTTAATCCTGCTACAAGAGCTTCATATTCTGCTATATTGTTGGTGCTAGGGAATTGTAGCTTGAAGGCTTTTGGAATGTAATCTCCTTGAGGTGTAACTAATAATATTCCTGCCCCTGATCCATGAGAGGTGTATGAGCCATCAAAATAAAGCTTCCATGGGGGCTGTTCTTCAATTAGGTAGATATGCTCATCTAGAAATTCTGTGAGCAAAGGATATGCATCTACTAGAGGTGCATTAGCTAGGTGATCTGCTATAGCTTGCCCTTTGATTGCCTTTCTGTCCACATACTGGATGTCAAACTCACTTAGTAGCATAACCCATTTGGCCAAACGGCCTGTAAGTGCTGTTCTGGAGAGCATATACTTGAGAGGGTCAATCTTGGAGACTAGTTGGATGGTATGACTTAGCATGTAGTGGCGAAGCTTTTGAGTTGAGAAAACAACTGCCAAACAAGCTTTTTCCATAGGAGTGTAATTGAGTTCATAACCAACTAGGGTTCTACTGATATAGTAGATGGCTCTCTCTCTGCTATAATCATCATGTTGTGCTAGAAGTGCCCCTAGAGCAGTAGGTGTTGCTGATATATATAAGATCAAGGGACGACCAGGAACTGGTGGAACCAAGATAGGGGGATTGGTGAGATACAACTTGAGCTGATCGAAGCTGCGCTGACATAAAAGATCCCACTTGAAGTTCTCATTCTTCTTTAGCAAGTGTGAAAATGGTGTACACTTATCTGCAAGTTGGGAGATGAAGCGTCGGATAGATTGAAGTTTTCCCTAAAGAGAGCGAAGCTATCGCAGTGTCTGGGGAGGAGGCATGTCTAAGATAGCCTTGACCTTTTTGGGGTCGATCTCTATACCCCGTTTAGAAACTATGAAGCCTAGAAGCTTGCCAGATGTGACCCCAAAGACACACTTCTTGGGATTTAGCATGAGATAATATTGGGCCAACCTATCAAAGACTTTTTCCAAGTTAGCAAGATGATCCATGAAGGTGTGAGATTTGACCAGGATATCGTCCACATGATCTTCCAAAATGCTATGGATAAGATCATGGAAAATGGCTGTCATAGCTCTTTGATAGGTAGCCCCAGCATTCTTTAGGCCAAAAGGCATCATGGTGTAGCAAAAGGTTCCCCAGGGGGTAGTGAATGTTGTCTTATGCTGATCCTCTTCTGCAATCTTGATCTGATTATACCCAGAAAATCCATCCATAAGGGACAGGATTTCATGTCTAGCTATAAGATCTACAATCATATCTATGTTGGGCAAGGGAAAATCATCCTTTGGACAAGCTTTGTTAAGATCTCTAAAATCAGTACAGATTCTGATGTCACCGGAAGGCTTAGTGACAGGGACCATGTTGGATATCCATTCTGAGTAGTCGATAGGTCGGATAACCTTAGCAGCTAACATTCTTTCTAGTTCAGCTTTGACTAGTAATGCCACCTTGGGGTGCATTTTCCTAAGCTTTTGTCTGACGGGCTTGATCTTTGGATCGACTGCAAGATGATGAACTACAAGCTTTGGATCGAGTCCTGGCATGTCCTGATATGACCATGAAAATCGGCCAATGTTCTCTCGTAAAACCTCAAAGAGGAGGTCAGCTTGGTCTTGTGATAGGGATGCAGCAATGTGAACAATTCTAGGGATCTCTGAAGAACCAATGTTGACTTCTCTAGTATCCTCTATTAGAATAGAAGACACCTCTGGTCAATTATCTTGAGGAGGCAATACTAAATCCTCATGTTCTACTTGTGGCTCTGGATTTTCTTGCTGAGGGGTTCTCTTCACTACCTTAGCTAGTCCCAGATTTATCTTAGTTCCAGTTTTGGGTGTATTGAAACTAGGTTGGGGATTTTCTCCAAAATACCCCTTGGGATCTAGCTTGTAGATGTAGGTAGAATCTGGCTTTGTCTTCTTATGAGGAGTTTCAGCTCCCATGAATATTAGAAGCACTTCCTCTGATGCGAACTCATCAATATGTATGACACTTGGTTGGTCCCAATCTATGAGTTGTGGATGAGCAAGTGGTAGGTCAATGCGATGGATGGATAGTTCTCGGAGAACAGAGTCTCCTAGGAAGATTTGGTCTGGGATATCGTCGTAGGCTCTCTTTTCAACTTCCTCAGGAATGTCTTTGATTTTGACAAGGTTGCGGTGGATGTTCGAAAAAGCGTGACAATTCTCGTTGGTGCCCCCAGTTGTGGGTATGCCAAAGCTAAGACCTGACTTTATTTCCCAATCATGTGCTTCGATGGGACATTGCATGCCCCTTTCTTCTGGTCCTAGTCCACCTCCTTGATAGTTCCATTTTTCAGTGATGAGCTTGTGTTGTTGGGGATACTTCTGGCTGAAGTGATCAAGGCGTGCTTGATTTCTTGGAGGTGCATCCTTATGTAGCCAATTGTTGATATCTGGAGTGAGCTCCTCATGAAGAGGGGTTTTTGAGGACACAAAGGTGGTTGGGCCAAACTGTTTGTATCAAGGAGGTGGAATCTCCTTAGCTTTATGATATGTTGGTCGTCTATGGGTATGTGGATCAAGTGGGATTGCTCCGACAGCAAATGCATCTGATAGACTATATTCTCCACATCCTTTGTTGTTGATCTTTACAGTAGATAGGGTGGAGGCAAGGATGGTTTTTGCGTCATTACAAGTGTGGGATGAGCTGGTGATGGCTGTGTCGATGTCTATTCTAGGGCAATGGTTTGTATATGAAGCTTCAACCGCATTGCAGTAAGCAAAGGGTTCTGGATCGGCATGGATGGTTACCTCAGTGCCTTGATGTGGAAATTTGATGCACTGATGGTAGGTGGATGGAACGGCCTTCATAGCATGAATCCATGGGCAACCGAGGAGGATGTTAAATGGTAGGTTTAGATCAACAACATGGCAAACTATCTCTTGAATGACTGGCCCAACCTTGATTGGTAGCAAAATAGTCCCTTCTGTGGTCCTTTCCAAGTTGTCATAAGCTTTGATGGTGATAACCTCACTGATCATATCTGCCTCAGTATACCCAGCTTTTTTTATGAATTTTAGGGTGCAAATGTTCAAGGCTGATCCATTATCTATCATTACTCTTTTCACGGCAAAATTGGATACCATGATGGCTATGCGAAGCGGAAGGGTGTGATCTAGCTCAACCGCGAGTATGTCGATGGGTTTGAAAGATAGGGCACATGAGGATGAAAGGTGTCCAACAAGATTACAAAAATTAGTAGCATTGATATCAGAAGGGACATGGGATTCTATGAGATCACTATCAAGGATGTCTTTGTACACAGGACTAGTGCAGAGAAGGTCTAAAATGGATATTTGGGCTGGCATGTTCCCAAGGTGTTCCAAGATATTGTACCAGCTTTTTGATGGAGCTGATGGTGTTGATGAAACTGGTGGGCCTGCGATGTTAAATCGTGCTCTTCGAGTGGTGACCGCACACTCATTGTTTGGTCCTCAGATATTGATAACATTGACAGAAGGCTCTTTCTCAGATATACAACCTATAAGGCTACCATAGTCTATATAGGATGAAGTGTGGTCATTATTCTTCCCATGCTGTTGGTTTGGCTGGCGGTTGTTGGTGTTGTTTTGGATAGGTGCTTTTCCAGGATTTTGGTTGTTGTGTGGAGGAAAAGCATTTTGATAAATCTGTAAGCCTGCATTGGGAGAGGTTTGGGCACCAACAGTGATTTCCTTCTGATCAATGAGGTCTTGCACATAGTCTTTCAGTTTCATGCATCTGAGGGTGGTGTGACCATTTACCCTATGGAACTTGCAATACTCATTGTCCTTGTACCATGCAGCTTTGGATTGGCTTGGATCAATTTGCTGGGTAGGAGGAAATTTGATGAGGTTTTCCTTAGCCAATTTCTCAAAAATAACATCCAATGGCTCACCAAGGGGTGTATAGTTTCTAGGTGCAGGTTGGAATCTGGGCTTTTGCCCTGCAGCTACATTGATGGCATTAGCTTGATTGTTAGACCCTTGAAAGTTGGGTCTTGTATTGTGGTTTTGATAGCTTTGGTTATTTCGTTGTTGGTAATTGGTAGCTTGTTGGTTGTTTGTTTGATATGGTGGGTTAGACTGGTTTTGAGAAGGACCAATGATATTCACATGTCTGGTGTCAGTAACCCCATCTGTTGCAACATGCTTGTTTTTGTTCCAATACCTAGACTTGTCATTGGAATGTGATTGATTTTGGTTGGCCTCTTTGTAAATCTTTACCACACCATCTTTGATGAGTCCTTGCTCAAGGATCATTCCTTTCTCTTTGATATCCTTATAGGTCTGCAAACAGTTCATGGTCATGTGGTGAGCCAAGCTGGGATGTGCATTATCAATAAACATTTTCACCACATGGCATTTTGGCAAGGTGCAGGATATGCGAGTGGTAAGGGTTTGCCATCTTTGCAGGTATTCGGCAAGGCTTTCTCCACCTTTTTGCTTGGTGTGGACAAGATCAACTATTGATAGCTCTATTTCAACAAGATGGGCATATTGGGCTACAAATGCCTCAGATAATTCAGCAAAGTTTTTAATTGTGCCATAGGGGATTCTATAAAACCATTCAAGAGCTGGTCCAGCCAAGCTTTTGGGAAAAAGGCGCAAGAGGAAGACATCATTGTATGCCACGTCCTGGCAATGCATGTAAAATTCTTTGATATGTGTGACAGGGTCTCCTTTTCCTCTGAATTTGTCAAATTTAGGTACCTCAAAGTGTTCGGGAAATGGTGTCGTGGTAATGGCTCTGTCAAATGGGTAAGGACACACATTCTCAAACTTGAATGTCTTTGGATCATTCCCTTCTTGGATGGCTTTCAGAGCTGTCTTCATTTGCTCCCACTCTGAATTGATAGGTGATGGTTGGGGTGCCCCTAATGTAGGAGTGCCTTGAGGTAGGTATGTGCTGGATGGGGCCACTGAATATGGATGGCTGTGAGGGATTTTCTGATAGGGATTGTACATTGTTTGGGAAGCTACATGGTGGATGACGGGTTGTTGAGGGGGAGGCGGCGCATATTGCTGCATGTGTTGCGAGGCTTGCTGTTGATATGGGATTTGAGGTTGGGATTGAGGAACATAAGCTGGCTGTGGGGTAAATGGATTGCTTTGTGGAGGTAAGGTATAAGATGGTTGTGAGGCTTGGGGAAAGGATCGGAGGGCTTGTGGGGTTTGACCAATATATGTGGGTTGTGCCCCCATTTGGGATGGCATCTGCAAATAATTGGTGGTTGGCTGGGGTGGTGGATTACCTCCTAGAAGTGGCATTGAAAAGTAGTTGGTAATTGGAGGTAATGGATTAGTTGGTGGTGGAGGTGGTGGGAATTGAAAGCTTGGGAATGGAACTGATGGGGTTTGATAGCTTTGTGGCTGGATTTGGAAGCTTTGTAGAGTGGTGGTGGGAGCTAGGGTCACTTGGGAGCTTGGTAGAAGATTGGCAGTAGCTTGTGGGTTTTGATAGCTTTGTGGAGTGAAGGTAGTAGCTTGTGGATTTGTGGCTGGTGGTATTGAGCTCCTGAGACCTAATGGAAATGATGGGATTGTGCTTTGGGCTGTGGTGAACAAGCTGGGGGTGATGAAAGGTTGATTACTTGGCCCCATGGGTGGCATCCCTGTTGTATATTGCTGAGGTTGGCCAAAGATGCTAGCACTAATTTGGGAGATGGGTGGATTTGCAAGGCTAGGTGTGGGAGCAGCAGCAATAGTGAAGGGGGTGAACGGTGAGATGTTTTGGGTAAAGGGGGTTTGGAGTGGAGAGGTATGAACCAAGGATGGAGTGGTGGTGGTTGGGTTGGCTTGTGGCATGGAGATTTCAACTTGGGTGGATGATGGTATGTTTGGGTCTGTTGGGTCATATGGATTGGCTGGAGGCTCTTCTTTTGGAATATATTGAGGATAATTTGGATCATAAGAGCCTATGGGTGGTGGTAGCTGCCCAAACAATGGGTGAGATGGATCTGATAATGGAGGGGGTCTTCCAAAGTCAAAGGTTCCTACATTGTCCCTTCGAAAATTAGCCATGATTGTCTCTTTGTTTTTGTCTATAATGGCGTTTACCAATACTGCATTTCCTGGTTGGTTCATGAAAGCTTCAATGTCAGTAGGTGATGGCATAGCTTGCTCTGGGCTGAAGGATGGCTGAGTGCTCAAGGGGGGTGAGGCTGTTCGATCCAAATGATAGGGCTCCATTGTTTCTTTCTTCTTGGCTAAGCGAGTGACGGGTGGCATGAAAAATGCTCCTAGGGATGAGATGCAATAATGCTGATGGATGCAAAAGGGGGAAGGCTTTTCTATGCAAATGATTTCCTAGGTTGAGGCAAAGCTATATGACAAAACCTAAGGAGGATCAGGTTGGGGATTCTAACTTCAAAGATATGTTGTCAAAGCACAAAAGGTCTGCTTTCCTATGTGCAAGCTTGGTGGTGATTGTGTCAACTTAAGGATAGACTGATGATCCTTTAGGAAGAACACAAGATTGACCACTTGCAAATCCCAACCTTTAGCTCAAGGTGATTAGCGATAACAAGTGACAAAGCTAGATTACTTTAGACAAAGCTCTGTCAAAGGGATAACCTTGGTGAGATTGGTGGATTTGGAAGATTTTAGGAATGGAAAACTTTTAGCAAGGTGACAACAATTTTGAAAGCTTAGATGTGCAGATTTTTGATTACTAGCTAGATGGTATGATTCTAAATGAGATGGATGAGCTAATAATGCTTAAGGGGATAAGCTAAGATGGCTGGCTTTTCTACAAAGATGACTCTAGAGTGAAGCTTATCCAAGAAGATGTGGAGAAACAAGGGTGTCTAATCATAGAAATCATGCCTAGTTGGTAAGGCATAAGCAGGATTAACTCCTGGATGTTGGCTAAATTTGATGGTGCGCTCTAACCAGGCCTCTTGAAGTGCTTCGTCGGTAGCTTTGTCCTCTACTTTGTGGAGTTTGGAAATTCGTGAGCTTGGTGTTATTTCTTTTCTCTTGGCTGAAAGTTCTTGGTATGCTAGAGATGGCTTGAGTTTGACCTTGTGAAACTTCTGTTTGGGTTTGGGTTGTTCTGACATAAATTCCTGAATTTGCTTGGCTTTGGGAAAAAACTCAGTTGTTTTGCTTCAACTTGTTCAACTTCCAAAATAGGCAATGACTACGCTAAGTGTGCCCTAAGCTAGGATTGACCAAGTTTGGAAAACATTCATTCAACAAGTAAAATAAAAACAAGCAATAGATAGGAACACCCAGATAGAAGTTTGTGGTTCTCAGAATGTGATACTTACGCCAAGGAGTGTGTATGTTCTACAAATGTTTTGATCAGTCACTCCAAACACATTAACATCCTAGATGGTTTTCTGCAAGGCTGACAATTGGTTTAGCTAGGGAGTCCTCGATATACGCAAGGTACGTGAGGCCCAAATCTGTAGATGAGACCAAAAGGATGTCACACAGCCGAGAGGAGTGGTAACCCACTTCTCCTCTTTCACTTCTCAAGGGTATAAAGTTCCTTGAGGCTTAGCCCGAATGACAAAATCTTGATCCCAAGAGAGGTGTCTTTTGATTCACCTCCCGATTCTTATACTCCGCCGGAGCACTGGAGTTGAGGTCGTCCAAGGGGTGATGAAATCCCCAAGCAGGCCTCCTAAAAAGAAACAAGGTTTTGGATCCTAATCTTATGCACCCAAGATGGCCTCGAAAGACGACAAGGGGAGAGAAGACTCGGATGACCTTGGGCTAAAAAAACACGCTTGTTCTTTTACCAACTGACTCTTATGTGTGCTAATCTAGACTTTGCAAGCACTCATGTTTAAGAGACAATGTTCAATTCTAACTTGAAGCGCCAACAAAAGTAAATCGATCGAAGAATGCAAACAATAAGAAGAGTTAAGGTCAACAAAAGCAAACTCGCACGCCCGGAGGCCCTCCACGTCAAGTATCGATTAATTTTCTTTAAGGCATTCAAGATTGAGTGTGAGTTTGTTTTAAGCCCAAAACAAATGTGTGTGAGATTCGATTTCAAGCGCGCGCCCGGAGGCTCTCCACGTCAGTTGTTGTTCAATTTTAGTGCCCAAACTTGAAGTGTGATCGATTTAATCTAGAGTTTTGGCCATTTAAGAATTTTGATAAAGTTAAAGAAAACGTTCAAAGACCAAGTGAGTGAGTTAGATTGTGGAACATTTAACACCTTTTTCAAGTAGACCCATCCCCATAAATGGCGCTGAGATTGCAACCAATGGTTAATATTTGATGGGTGATTAGAAAAGAGGTGAGTCCAAGGAACTACTCAAATTGATTTTTGTAAATTTGTATTTTAACTTAACAAAGTTTCTTAAATGTCCAAAAATCAAACTTTACCTAGATTGCATGTGAAAAAAAGATTTGTAATGGTTAATTGATCCTTGGCATTCAAGATTGGATTTTTTGTTTTAAGCATGCATTCCAAAGAAAGTTGATTTTAATCCATGACATTCAAGAGTGTGTTTTTGAGCAACATTCATTCAATGAAAAATGTGTTTAACCATTCAAGTTCATTTTTTTTTTTAGCACCATGCATTCAAAGACAAATGGTTAAACATTCAAGTTCATTTTTTAGCAACATGAAAACCTACAAGAAACATGGTTAGTGGTTCCATATGTGCTCCAACCTACAATGAGACAAAAAAAAAGCAATTTAGTTAGTTAGCCAAAATCCTCAAAAATGAGAGCTTAACTATGGGAAAAATTTTTTTAACTTTTTTTGTTGTTTTTTCTACGTGCAAAAATGCTTAAAATGGTCTAAATCCTATGGAACATAAGCAAGAAGAGAAGACAGTTTGTCAAAATATGAAGACGTTGAAATACAGAGACGCCAAAATACGAAGACGACAAAACAGATTTGCAGCACAGAACACAGGTGAGACGCCGATTTGCGCAGATGCGGATTTTCGCAGACATGGATTTTCGAAGATGTCGATTTGCGCAGACGCGGATTTTTGCAGACGTCAATTTTTGCAGATAGAACAGGTTGCAGACGCCAAAACTGTGCCAAAAAAGCTGAAAAATACGAATTTTTTTATAGATGGTATTTCTTCTTCCTAAGTGCGTTCTTTAACCTACAAAAACAAGTAAAACACCCTCACAACACACTCAAACAACAAAAAACATTAGATGGTTAGAAAAATGACATATAGATGAAAATAGATGATTAAATGACCCATAGTGGGGTCCCACCGGGCGTGCCAAAATGTAGAACCAGAATCAGTATGCAAAGAACATTAACAAATAAAGTAAACATTCACAAACCAAGAACTAAATTCACATATATGCTTAGACAAAGGAAGAAAACAAGAAGTGCAAACCTCACAAGAAAAAGCACTCCATGCTTTCTTAATTCTGTAGATGTGTCCTTTTGTTGTGGATGTATGCTCAAGATGCTCAAAAGCTGCTTCAATGGAGATGGGTAATGGCAAATTGGTAGCTTTGTGAGCTCTCAATTTGGCATTATAAGGGTATGGTTGATGGCTTTGGTTCTCAAAATAGCATGGTAACTTTAGCTCAAAGATTGTTGATGAAATGGCTTGGGAGGGGATTCAATTTATAGGCTAAGGGGTAGAGGGATGGAGGGCTTAGATGCAAGGATGGATGAAGGCTTAAGGAGGGCTAGGATGCACTCAAAGGAGAGCACATGGATTGTGCTTGTTTAGCACCAATGGGAAGGTGACACTTGTCACAAGGAGGATGAGTGTGAGAGGGTAGGGTAAAGGGTTGGTTAAAGTCATGATGAGTGGGGTTGAGTATGTAAGAGGGATGTAAGAGGAATGAGTGTGGAAGAGGGAAGAGTGTGTAAGATGGATGTAAGAGTCATGAGTGGGCTTGTAAGAGTCTTTATGTTTTGTAAGAGCAGTCATGACTTAGTGGTTGGGTTTTTTTGAGGGGAGACTTTGGTTTGGATTAGGAAAGTCTTAAACTTGTTTAAGGAATGTGACAACATTAGGGGGTGGATTAGGCTTGGGTTTAGGATTAGATTAGGGATGTTAGAGATATGCAAGTGGATGGCATTAATGAGGGTGGGTGAGTTAGTGGCTAAGCTTGGTTAGTATGGGTGGATGGGGTGGATTAGGCTAAATGGAGGATTAGAGATAGGTTAGGGGTTTTTGAATTTGAGGATTTCATTTATCAAATAGATTTATTTAATAAATGGGGATTTTTGGAATTTAGATAGAAGAATAGGATTTAATTGATAAATAATAGATTATTTGATTTATCAATTAGGACTATAGATGATTAATTAAATTAATCAACTAGGGGATGACAAAGGATTAATTAAATAGAAATTTAATTAATAATGCCCTTTTAGATAACTAAATAGGATTACCAAAATAGTGTAATCAAATTTAGGTGTCTACAATTATTAGACTCTATCTTTTCTTCATTTGACTCAGGAGGTACAACATATTTTCTTCTCTTCTTTTTCTCTTTAGGCCCTCCTTGCTCTGTGGTTTTTTTCTTCCCCTATTCCTTTGCCACTTGAGTTTTTGCCCTTGTATCTACCCTTGTAGTTGGCTTGGCTGGGCTTGACTTTGTTGCTTTCTTCTTCCCCTTGGGCTGTGCTGCTGGGTATTTTTGTGCTTTTCTCTTCTTTGGCTCAACCTTGGGTGCTTCCTACTCAGCACCTTCCCCTTCTTCTACATCCTCCCCCATTCCTTGGGTTAAAGTAAGTGTTTCCTATTCTTGTTCCTCTTCATCATCTTCTACTTCTTCACCTTCTTCTTCCTATTCTATTGTCCCCTCACCAAATTTGACCTTTAACTTCTTCACAAGTTTTTCTTTCTTCTTTAGTTTGGAGGTAGTTTTTAACTCCATATCCACTTTTGATATTACCACATCATAGGTTCCAAAATGTGGTGCACTCTTGTCCACTTCCTTAGCTATTAAGGTAGTTATAGCTATTGATGCCTCATCTATATTTATTTCATAGCCATCTAACTCTTGGTATGGCAGCTTGTATATAGGTGTAGTTAATATCTACAAGAAAGCATACATCATTTACATGTTTTCCTACTAATGAAACTAGTATTCTTAGCCTTTGCTTCATGGTTTTCTTGAAGTCTTCAAAATAGGTAGTCATGAGGGTCTCAAAATTAGCTCTCATCTATTCTATATGTTCATTAACTTGAGCTATGATAGACCTATTTGCTTTTCATACAACTTTACCAAAAGAAGGAAACTCTTTTTGTACATAGATTGAATATACAAATCAAAATAGCACCAAACTTGCATTGGGCTCCCTTGGTTCTTTTTATTTCTGCTAAATTCTCAATAATTTGTTGCTATTGCAATTTTGCAAAATCATAAGTATGATCCTTTTTCATCAATTTGTAACCCACATCCATTGCAATGCATGGCACACTATTAAGTCTACTATATTGGTAGAATTTGTGTGCAATAATTATAACAACAAAGTCAACAAGAGGCTCTTGGATGGTGTCTATTGTCATTCCTCTCTTGTTCCACTTGGCACCAATATTTTTCTCAATTGTCTCCTTAGAATCACTCCTAAGGGTCTTTGGCTGATCTAGGGTTGGGTAACCTATCAGTCTATGTACAATTCTCTTTGTGATTTTCACTAGACCATCCTCCAACCATAAGCTTCTATCATGTATTCTACTAAGCACTAGCCCGATCCATTTAGTTTTGAATACTGTGGGGAATTCTAGGGCACACGTCAAACCCTTCTTTTCAATAATTTGATACTCTTCTTCTAACACTCCATTTTCACACAATCTCTCATAAGCTTCCCTCATGTGCATGTCTCCTATGGCTCCAATCTTGCAATTGTAACATCTCCTAACATCTTGAACCATAACTACCTTAGGGAGTATGACAGATAGGGCTCTAGCTGGGTCATTCGTATACACCACTTCAGGGATTGGCTAGAAATTAGGTTGTTTCACTTCATTAGACACTAGATGGACCTCAAATGATTCCTTCTCCTATGTTTTCCTAGAGCTAGAAGCCATTTGTGTGATCTAAGGTTTGAATACAAAGAAAATGTGAAACTACATAACTTGACTCAAATTTAAATACCTCAAAATCGATAAAATCATCCTAAAATGCCTTTGAAATCTACTTAAACACTAAATTCTCTGCTTTGAAGTCATTCCACACTCCTTTTTTGTCTTTTCTCTTCATTTGCAATGAAGAAAAATGATTGAAAATATGATAATATACCTTATTTTCATAGCATTTAATGCTTAGTGCATTTACAGCTATCCACTCAGCTTCTTAAGGATTTTTGCATTACTCAACTTCCACTATCTTTTCATTACTCAGCTTCCACACGAGTATCCTTTACTTGGCTTCAACTAAAATTTCTCTTTACTCAGCTTCTTCTACAAACTCAAATCCAACTAATCATTTTGCTTCTACTATTTTTAACAGTCAACTCGACATGCACTAGGATTTTATTCAGCATTTGAAGGAAACTTTTTCTAACTCGGCAACACTAATGAAAACTTGAAGTTTTAACTTTGCATCTCTATTCATGTTGATCTATTCTTTTTAGTTTTTTCTTGTTTAGGAACTGATGTATGATAAAGCTTTGTAATTCAGTCCCTCATGCCTTCTTGTACTTAGTTTGATGGAGTGTGATCACTTGACCTTTAAGGTGAAGCGATCCCTTCATTTGATGTGCTATTTCCATCTTTCTTCTTCCATGTCTTATTCATTTCTCCTGTGATGTGTTCAACATCTATCTTCTCTTTAAATTTTTCGTTCATTGAGTTGGGTGTCTTTGACCTTGTTGGGCAATTCCTGTTGATATGACCAGTCTTCAAGCAACTGAAACATGTGGTTTGACTCAACCATCTGTTGTAATTCCCTCTAAAATGTGCTCTTATGCAATTTTTACGAATGTTTTCATATTCTTGATAGTAATGACAGCTACACCTAGTGTTGTAGTCCCAATTGTAGTGATGTCCATGGTTATTTCCTCTTGTTGGCTGATTAGGTGTCCACGTAGGCTTTGATCTGCACCAAAAATCTCTATGTCCATACTTCTTGCAATTGTAGTAGTGACCCTCAAATCTTGGTGTTTTGATAGTCCTAGTCTTGCAGCTATGTGCTTGATGTCCTTGCTTTTTACACTTATGATAGTGACTCACATTCTTATGTTTGTCATGCTGATGAGAATTCTTACTCTTGCATACATTAGAGGTATGCCCTTTTTTACCACAAAAATGACAAGTAGGTTTAGTTTTCTTACCTTTGTTACTCCTTTCTTCTACTATCTTGGATGACTCTCCTTGTTTAGTGCTAGTGTAATCAAGTCCTAGAGTATCATTGCTAGCCCTTGGTGATTTCAATAGCTACTCAAAGTACTTGATGGCCTCATTAGGTTTATTGAAGCTCTTGGAAATCTCCTTCTCTTTTTTCAAGTCATTTTGTAGTTGTTCATTTTGCATCTTCAGTGTAGAGATCTCAATGTCCTTGACATTTAGTTCATGATGTGCATTCATCATTAGACTTAGGATGTCTAGTTGCATGTTTGAAATTCGTGCAAGTTCAATTGATTTTTATTCCAGTCTATTGGCAAGGTTTCTTTTATCTTCTTCTAGCATAGCCTTATCTTAAATGGCTCTTTTCTTTTTTTTAGTCACCTCACAAAGCATCATGGCTTGTGACTCTTGTTCAAGCTCGAGTGTTCTAATTACTTCTACTTGAGCTTTATTTTTCTCCATCAGGTCTACTATTGCTACATTAAACTCTTTGGAATCTCCATTTGAAAATAGTTTTGAGGTGTCAATCTCCTTGTATTGTGTTTCATTCTTAGCTATGGCAATCTCTCTTCTTTTTAAGGATTTTCTTAGTTCCTCTCTAGCTTCTTCCAAAACATGTAAAGTAAGTTGTATATCAATTGCCTGATTCTCTATGATCTTCCCAAGTTTTTAGACTTCCATTTCTAGATCTTTTCTCCAAGTTGTAAGGCTCCTCCTTGTGAGAACTTGGCTCTAATCCCAATTGTTGGAATTTACAATTTGGAATAACTTCTGAGAAGGGGGGGGGGGGTGTGAATCAGAAGTAACTAACTTTAACCTTTTGAAAAATTTTTAACTGAAAACATTCATGTGTATCTAATTTATTTAATAAATATGAAAGTAAAAACATGCAGTAAAATAGATAACACAAGATTTGGTAACCCAAAAACCCTCCAAAATGAGAAGGTAAAATTGGGTTGGGGATGACACCCACAAAGTATCACTACAACAATATGTAACTATTTAAGGTTACAAAGTTTGATGACTTCCAATGGTTTTCCTTGTGAAAGGCCTATCCTATTAAAGACTTTACACCCTATTAAAAGTGACCTGGTTAAAGGATTTACAAACACTCACTTGGGATGTTACCTTGTTAAAGGGTTTATCACCTTGTTTAAAGGCTTACAACATGGCTATTAAACCAACCTACCATCATAGGATTTTCATTCCTAATACAATTGCAAGAGATTATTAGAGAGTCTTGACCTGATGACTTGCAATCCTTAATTGTTGATTTTAGATCCTTGTTCTGGCCTATTTGTTCTAATCCTTGCTTGATCTGATATGTCACTCTTCACAACTCTGATACTCTATTCTTCAATCAACTAATTCTACAATGTGATTCTGCTCTTTCTAAGTCTTTACACCCCTCTGCACTTCACTATAATTGACACATACACTTCTCATATTCACATACATAATGGGGTTTCATCCTCCCTTTAAAAGCTTCAAATAATTAGGGTTAGGTATGAATCTATGATCAATATTCATTCTTCATTTCCTGCTTAATTCTTGCACTTTTCCTATTGGTTGCATGCCTTCTCCATTTTTCTTATTGGTTGCATGCTGATTACATAGGTAATGCAAAAGATTTAATCTTATCTTCAAGATTGTTCAAGATTCATCTTGAGTCAATTTAAAAAGATGGTTTACATCTAAGTTTGTGAAGATACAAACTCATATGTTGATTCTGTGTTGCTCGACACTTACTAATTATTGATGCTCAAAACATATAGGAATTTTGTCTCACTCAACTATTATAGTAATTATGTTTTTCTTAGGATCTATACTCTACTTGGCACCTATAGTGACTTGACATTACTTATCACTTGACACTTGAACTTTTCTAGGCATCTAAAGTTCACTCAATTCCTAGAGTTCACTCGACACCTATTGAATTCTCTAGATTGACACACACTGTAGCTTGGCTTTTGTATTATACTCGACATCATCTTGAGAATTGGTTAAGTGTGTTGACACTCAATTGTCAAAACCAATCTAAGACCAACAACATAGCACTACAACAAGTTGCATTAACAACCAAGGTTGAGGTTGTTAAGAAGGTACTTGAGAATATATTCTCATTGTACACAAAGCTATGCAATCCTACACTTTCACCCAAGAAACTAGAAGTCACATTCTGAGGTTAGAGAGAAAAATCTCTGCATTAGGTGCAATCCTACCTACAAATCTAGCTCAGAGTGAGAAGCATTTTAGATTATTTCTTCAAACAAAAAGTTAGTCAATTTTCTTAATAGTAGATGAGGCTAATATTAGAGCCAAACTGACAAGCATTCAGGCTACCCTCACTCGACATATAGAGACAATGCACAAAGAGCTTGGCTATGCTGAAACACTATTGAAGAAAGACCCCAAATTTTCTACTTTAGATGGTCTAGTACACCTTGCTATTGAGCTTGCAATCCAAATTAAGTCATTGGATGTTGCATGTGATAACTAGGATGCAACTCTAAGGATAATAATGGATGTCCATAAATAATTTTTGGACAAACATGCCATAAGTGTATAACCCATTTGACATAAGTGTCAAAAATGGGGAGACATAAAAAGGGGGACACATAAGAAAGGGGGAGAAATAAGAAAGGGGGAGCATAGCCACCAAGGAGAATAAGAACAAAGGGAGAAATATACATTTTTGGGGAGGAAGCAGCAAATAGATACATATATCAGCTAAGAGAGAGCATATCAAATGAAAGAGTATTATTATCACAACACATTGAAGTCAAAGTATTTTAGTAGAGACATATTTACTTAGAAAGGAGCACAGATTTTGGATACAAAATAGACACATGAACTCAGGGGGAGTTATAAAATTTTTAGGAATACAAGTTAGTGCATATTTTTGAAATTTTGAATTCTTGTATATAAGCCAAGTCATGGATATGTTATGCTCAAGATATTAAGGATAATATTGTATATTCAAGTGTTTTTGACACTCATGTACTAGAGGGAGATTGTTGATCTTAGATTGGTTTTGAAAAGTGAATGTCAACACACTTAAGCCATTTACTTAGTTTATGTTGAACTAGTAATACATGTCAAGCACAACATGTAAATATTAGACCATGTCGAGTTGCAATGAGTGCCGAGTCACTCAAGTGCTGAGTAGATGGACCACACCGAGTGATTTAGGAGCTAAGTAAATAGTGGATCTCAAGTATTGCAGGTGTCGAGTCACAACATAAATAACAATGCATACCAAGCATCAAAGACTTCATATGTCAAGTGAAACAATTTTGACATATTTGTTTGCAATGGCACAAACAACTATGTAAACCTTTTTTGAGCTAACTTAAGATTATATTTTGATATTATGGAGATAAGGACGAATCTATATTTCGATTCCCTATGCAATTACATGAAACCAATCAGAAAAAGGGAAGGTTTAAGTGTTAAAATGGATGAATCTTAGTCATAGATTCATACCTAAACCTATGCCACCTAAGTCTTTTTAAGGAGGATGAAGCCCTAAAATCTTTATGATAGAGGACAGTGAATGTGGAAGGAATTGAAGGTGTGAACAAGATAGTTTGCATGGAGAGCATTCAAGGTGACTTAGAAGTTATGAAGAAAGAGTGAATTGCATAATCAGTTAGAGAAGAATAGAGGATAAAGAAAAGGATAAAACATTGAGACATCTGATCATGAAAGATCAATAAGATATTGTTTAGAGGTGATCTGTTGTCAGGCAAGCAAGTGCCAATTGTAGGATCTTTGTTGAGACATTTTAATAGGTGATTTTAGTTAAATCTCTCAATAGAGTAGTCCTAACAGGCTATATGAAATCCTTTAACAAGGTGATTACTTAGTTATAACTTGAAGTCCTCTAACTAGGCACACTTTTAATAGGTTGTTGAAATCCTCTAACAAGGTGAGACCTAATAGCCTTTGTAAGCCTTTATTAGGGAAGACCTTTCACAAGGTAGATCATGTTTCATAGTGAAAACATTGTAACCTTCATTAGATACACTTTATTGCTACAATAGTGAAGATTTGTGGGTGTCATCCCCACCTTAATTTTACCTTCTCACTTGGAAGGTTTCTAGGAAATATATCTGGTGTTATGTGTATGAATGCTTACATGGTTATATGATTTAGATGCATATGATTTACATGTTATTTCAGCTTACTTATTGAATGCATGTGATGAATTTATGGTGAAATTTTTATGGGTCCAAGTTTAAACTAATGATTCACTTCCTCTCTTAGAAGTTTACTCTTTTCTCCTTGTAATTCCAACACGTCTCATGTGCTCTATCATTGTTTGATGAAGAGGACTTGGAAACCAACTATCACTGTTCTCTTGCTATATCCCATGTCTTGCTTCAAGGTTGTGGAGTCTAGCAAGAGTAAAAGGAGGACTTGTAATATGGTGAGGAGCCCATACATCATAGTTCCTATAGTCATCATCATGATTGGGAGGCCAAAGATGTCCACTTCCAAATAGATCCACACCACTATGACTACCATCTTGCTATAGTCCAAACCATGAGCAAGGCTATTATATCCATCACAATCCACATTTAACTATGCACTTGAATGGTCATTACTACCATGAAGTCTAGTAGGAGAATGATGCTTTGTCTACTATAGTGATGATAGAGGTTTTGTATGAAATAGATGAACTTCATCTCTAGTTGGATTGACTTGTGAGGGAAGATGTGAGGTGTCTTCAAAGAATTCTTTAGGCTACAAATGATTAAAATCCATGCTAGTAGAAATAGAGGATGAAAATAGAGTAGGATTTAGAGCTAAAATAGAGGTAGGAGTAGAAACCATAGGCTGAGACTGTGAGTTTAATGAAGAATTATTCTCATTAAACATAGACATAGGATCAAAATCTTCAATAAATATTTCTTGTGGTGATGATTAAAGAGCCAAAAACTTTGTCTCATTAAAGACCACATCTCTACTCCATACAATCTTCTTTGCAATAGGATCCCATAATCAAAATCCAAACTGATATTCACGATAGCTCATGTAGATACACTACTATAATTTTGAATCTAGCTTTCTCCTTTTTTCTTTAGGAACATGAACACATTCTTGACACCCAAATACTCAAAAATGTGAGTAGCAAATCCTTCTACCCAACCATTCCTCTTTTAGAATTCCAAAGTCCAAATGAGATGAAGGACTTTGATTATTTAAGTACACTCCTATATTGTAGGCCTCTACCCAGAATTCTTTGCCTAAATTGGCATTAGATTGCATGCATCAAACTCTCTCAACTATAATTTGATTTAGTCTTTCCATTACCCCATTTTCTTGAGGGGTGAATGGAACAAATTTCACCCATCAAATAACTTGATTTGCAAAAAAGTTTTCAAACTTCGACGAATAAAATTCACCTCTATTATATAATTTTAAACATTTGATTTTGTGCCCACTTTGATTTTCAACAAGAGCTTTAAATTTTTTTAATTTTGAGATAACTTCAAACTTTCTAGACATCATATAGACCCTAACCTTTCTAGAAAAATCATCATGAAAGGAAGCAAAGAAATGTGTGCCTCCATGCGAGGTTATCTTTGTTAGATCAAAGACTTTTGAGTGCACTAAATCCAATGGTGTTGTCTTCTTGTCATGGCCATTCTTCAAAAAAAATGACATGTTTTTGTTTCCCATGAAGATAGTGCTCACAGAATTCTAAATCTGCTAATTGGAGACCTAAAAGTTAATCTTGATTAAGCATAACCTCTAGTCCCTTTTTACTCACATGGCCTAATATTTGATGCCAAAGTGTGGCATTTCTGTCCACAACAATCATTTTAGCTCCCACCTCATCACTAGTTTCCACAACATATAGGCTGCCAACTTCATCCCCTTTAGCAATAACCATGGAACCCTTGGTAATTTTCCACATGTCTATGAGAAGTGTAAGAAAACCTTGATCATCTAATGGACTAACAGAAATCAAATTTCTTTTCAACTTGGGAACATGCCTAATATCTTGAAGCAATAATTGAGCACCTCCTTCCATTGATAACAAAAAAACATTTTTCCTACAATTTCAAAATCCTTGTTATCACCCAAATAATCATTCCCAAATTTACCTTCCTTGTAGTTTGTGAAGGCTTCATTGCAAGAAGATGCATGAAATGAATCCCCAGAGTCAATTACCCATGAATTTGAAGTTGTATCACTTGTTGCAAGAACCAAAACACCATCACCCTGATCATGAATGATTTTTGCTCCACTTTTCAAAACATTTTCTTGAGCTCTTTTATATTTTCTATAGTCCTTTTTAACATGACCATCCTTTCCACAAAACCAATGAATGCTTTGTCTACCTCAAGACTATGATCTTCTACCTGATTGTGACCTTCAATTGTTGTTATTTCAACCTCTATGTTAATTTCTTCATCTATTATCCGTACTAACCATCATTAGTGCATTGTCAGGTGAAGACTCTTTATTAGTTCTCCTCATGTATTCATTAAGCAACATAGAAGCCACCTCATCATAAACTAGCTTGTTCTTGCTAGTAATAGAAGTGTTGACTGGTATTACCACACCATCCCAACAATCCAGTAAGGAACAAAATAAGATGACTACCTTACTTTTGGCATCTTGAGGCATACCAATGGAGTGTGCCTAACATAAAAGATTATTTAACTCATTTATGTGATTCAACATCATTGTTTTGTCCTTCATCTTCAACTTGTAAAGCTTCTTCATGATAAGAATTTTGTTTGTAGTAGATGTCATTTCATACATACCTTGAAGTAGAGGAATTATATTGATGAAATACAATAAGTTTACAAATAGATGCCATCAACATTTATAGATAAAAAATGATCAGTTGAAGAGACACAATATGAATGGAGGGAAAACACCCATGTGACTGTTGACCTTCAATATTCAACATGTCATTCCTAGGTTCTAAATCATTTGTCATTGTATTTGATTAGAGTAGACTTAATTCTTTGAACAATCTGTTTATTTGACATAGGTTTGGAATTATTTTCTAGTCGATGTTCTCAAGTTATTACCAAATTTCTATAGTTGTGGCTGAGCTTATTTGTGGCTTTCAAGGGTATCATTCTCATGAAAAATAAATTCATTCTATTATGGATAAATTAGCTAATTTATTAATATTTGACACTACATTTCTAAACATTCTTATGATTAAAACTAGGAAAAATAAATTTATTTTTGATAAACTCTATTGTTGATAAATTGGTTAATATATTAATATCTGATACTACATTTATTCTAAACATTTTTGTGATTAAAAATAGGAAAAATAAATTCATTTTTAATAAAATCTACCTTTGATAAATTGGTTAATATATTAATATTTGATACTACATTTATTCTAAACATTTGTATGATTAAAAATAGGAAAAATAAATTCATTTTTAATAAAATCTACCTTAGATAAATTGGTTAATATATTAATATGTGATACTACTATGATTAAAACTAAGATTTTTAATTTTTTTTTGATAAACTCTATCTTAGATAAATTGGTTAATTTATTAATATTTGGTACTACATTTCTTTTAAAACTTGTATGTTTTAAATGTTGATCTTAATTTTAATGTACATGAGGATAATTATATTTTAAATGTCAATTTCTAGCTAATGTTGTCTCCTAACTATGTTGTTTATACTTTCTCATGTTGTCTTGTCCTTTGTCATTTTTCATGATATTTCTTTTGATTTAATTAGTATTCCCACCCATGTCCTAACATATCCCTTTATCTTTCCTTGGTTGTTGAGCCTTGTCCCCTTAGGTTTTCATCCATAGTTAACATGTGAATCTCACATTTTCCTTTTGAATACATGCACTTTTCTAATAGAGAATCCACAAGAATCAGGCTTAAAATTTATTGAAGCTTGTTACTTATATTATAACTCCCAACTAAATGATCATAATGTTGAGATATAGGACTCACTTTCCTATGCATGCTAAATAGGAATCTTAGGCCTATTTCTCTTTTATCACATTGAGAAGGGAGTAATCCGCTTGGCTTAAGATAGTAGGCACAAATTAGATTCAATGTTACCTTGTAATGATTTGATAATTATATTTCAATTATGAAAGAGGAATGTAGAAGCAAAGTTAAATTATGATATAAAGTGAGGAATTTTTGTATACATAAATGAAAAAATTAAATATATAGACAATAATAGTAGATGTGAAGATAAAAGGCTAAGAGGAACTTGGTAGTGAAATTGGGTTAAAATCATAGGAATGATAGTGAGTGGTAAAGCTTTGTCCTAGTTTATTTGGATCGACAAAAAAGAGGATCTACAACTCTTTGCTTTCTCAAATTGAGTATGAATCTATGTCTTTGTAGGTTGATACTTGCACACAAGAAGAAATATAAGTGTTTTCCTACGTTGAATCTCAATTTTGGAATTAACCTTAAAATTAAAATAATTTGAAATGGAAATGAAAGCATATTGCTATGTAGAAAATGTTGAATCTAAAAATTGCATGCTCAGACCTTCTCATGTGTTCTTTATGTCGACATCCTCATGAAGATGTTCATGTTGAATTTTAGGGTTGACTTTATGAATAATTGGTTATGAATAACACCATGAATGTTATAAGTCTAAATGTTGCCCCTTTTCCTTACTGCCTTAGATGATGCTTGATCACTTTCCCTAGAAGTTCTCTTAAATTTGGATTTAATATCTTATGGATCAATTGAATTCTAGTTGGTGTCATATAAGGGGGATAATATTTCTTTTACACTAGTCTTGAGATTTTTTGGTTTGTAATTTCAAACCAAACCAACATGGGAAAAGTTTTTCCACTCCCACAAGCTAGCCATTAGACCATTTATATTTGGGTTGGGATTATCAAGACAATATTACCACATGCAACCATATTCTAGGTAAAGGTCAACCCACATCATCTTGACCTTCCATTTATGGTGGAGTAAATAATCTAATGTGAAAAATAAAGAGAAAATAAAATATTTATACAAGTAAGAGTAGAATCAAGAATTTTTTGGCATAGCGGGTTGATAATTATAAAGTGAGGCATAATTGAGTATAGAATTGTATGAGGACAAAATTTACAATGCTTTTAAACCCCCACTTTATCAAGAATGCTAACCTGCATTCATATTCATTGTAAAGGGAACATGGCATTAAAAGAGAGAAAAACTCAAGGGCCCCAAGTTACTTGGGATCATATCAATCTAATAACCAATCCAAAGGAGAAACACAAGTAGAATGAGAGAAATACATGATTACACTGACCTAGTGAGACTATTAGGTTGTTGTGAATCATGTAGGGAATTGGTACAACTGAGGATTAAATAGTATAAAAGTTGTCTTATGCTAGTCAACTCATCTTGAAAATGATCAATGCAAACCATAAGAAAATAAAGTGCATTATTTACAAGAAAATCTACCAACAAAATGTTAGAAATACAAAGAGAAAGTTCCATAAGTAACCTAAAGAAATTGACAACAAAAATTGATGTGCTATGTGATACACTACCCCTATATTAAAGTAATTGTGTATGCCTTACCTAGAGAAATAACTTTAAGTTAGCATAAATACATCCAAAAGATAAGTATGTTTCCAATTTGATGTTCCCTTAAGCAAAGACAATATCAAGGACATTAGAGCACAAGAGAAAAAAGACATCGCATAAGGGATCAACTAATAGGGGTTAGTATGTTCATTTGATAACTTTTGCATATTAAGTATAATTGGATTGGATTGACCACATCCTTCATAGGTAGTTGAAATTCAATCGTAATTGAATAAGAGAACACAATATGAACAAAAAGAGTATATTTGGGTCAACATGGTAGAGACCATAATGAGATGGATCTCAATGCTTTATATTTTTTGTCAATAGAAAAAATATAAACACATTTACAACAATAACACATGTTTAAAATAATATAAATACAACATAAGATGAATTGAGATACAAATAAAGGAATATCATGATAGTTTTGATACCTTTATTACCTTGTCCCAACAATGAAACAAGGGTCATCCAATGAGAGCTCAATATAAAACAAAGATATATCAAGAAGAACATCACTAGGGAAGCACATTATATAGAAGATAACACACAAAAGAGTCCACTATGCAAGTGAGGCTAGTTAAGATATCATTTTCTTCACAATCTTGTTTAACATCACTTAGGGATGATGAACTAGATTAAAGAGGATAATAAATAATAAAAATAAATGAGCTACTACAAGCTCCAAAAAAGGACCATGTTTCAACAATGAGTTGTGCATTACTTGTCAATAAGAGATGAGATTTCTGCTTTTTAAAATCTCAAAGAACACTCATGATTGTTTTCAATAACCTCATGTATATCATTATTTTAATTAAAAATAACATTATTCTCATCAACATTATTAGCATCAATATCTCTATCATGTATTTAATTATCTATATTAATCACAATAGGATCTTAGTTTGAATTTAGAATAATAAAATTTCTTAGACAATTTTAAGATTTTATTTCTCCTATGGGCTTGTGAAATATTGATCAAATCTGATTAAATCATCTTTTCATATATTAGGAGAGTAAATATTTTTGGAATCAAGTTCATGTTGGAATTTAAAAATGGGAAGATTTACTTCTGAGAGGGGGGGAGGTGAATCAAAAGTAACTAACTTTAACCTTTTCAAATTTCTTTAACTAAAACCATTCACATGCATCCAATCTATCCAATGAACATGAAAGTAAAGACATGCATGAAAATGGACAACACACAAATTTGGTAACCCAGAAACCCTCCAAAATGAGAAGGTAAAACTGGGGTGGGGATGACACCCACAAAATATCATTGTAACAATGTGTAATTGTTCAAGGCTACAATGTTTGACCACTTCCAATGGTTTTCCCTATGAAAGGCCTATCTTGTTAAAGATTTTACACTCTGTCAAAAGTGACTTGGTTAAATGATTTCACTACCCTGCTAAAAGTAGGCTTGGTTAAAGGACTTTTGTACATTCACTTAAAATGCCACCCTGTTAAAGGATATACAAATGGCTACTAGGCCAACCTAAGTCCATAGGATTTCCATACCTAATACAATTGCTAGAGAGTATTAGTAGACCTTTGACCTGATAGCTTTGCAATCTTCAATTGCTAATTTCAGATCCTTGTTCTTCTCTTGCTGATCTTATCCTTGCTTGATATGATATGCCACTCTATGAGATTATGATGCTCTATTCTTCAATAACTAGATTCTGCAATGTCATTCTATTCTTCACTAAGTCTCTTACCCCTCTGAATTTCACTATAGTTCACCCATACACTTCTCTCATCCACACATTCAATGGGGTTTCATCCTCCTTTTAAAGATTTCAAAGACTTAGGATTAGGTATGAATCTATGATCAATATTAAATCTTTATTTCCCACTCATTCCTTGAACTTTTCATATTTTTTTCCATGCCTTCTCCATTTTTCTTATTGCCTACATGTTGATTGCATAGGTAATATGAAAGATTTGTTCTTATCTTCAGGATCCTTTGATATTCATACCATGTTGGCTCCAAAAATGGTTTACATCTCATTTTGTCAAGGCACAAACTCAATGCTAATTTTGTGTTACTCGACACATACTAGTTGTTGATGCTCGACACATATAGAAAAGCTAGCTCACTCAGCTCCTATAACAATTCTATTTCACTTGACATCTATAATGACTCTATTTCACTTGGCATCTATGGTTTTCTCGGCACTTGAACTTTACTCAGCACCTGAAGATTGCTCGGCACCTAAAGTTCACTCGGCACCTATTGAATTCTCTAGCTCAACATACATTTTAGCTTGGCTTCTATATTATACTTGACATTGTCTTGAGAATTTGGTTAAGTGTGTTGACACTCAAATGTCAAAACCAATTTGAGACTAACAATCTCCCCTTTTGACACGAGTGGCAAAAACACTTAACTAAACATTATAAATCTGATCTATATGAGTATACTACATATTTTGTTTAGCATATGTACAAGACTTCAAAAACTTATTCAAAATTTTATATACCTCAAAATATTGTAAATCCCCCTAAGTAGTTGTGCCATTTCCATTCTTGTAACCAAAATTCTTGTGTTGAATATATCTGATACCTTTTGCCTTATCTTCCTTTATTGTATCTATGTAGCCTATTTTTGCTTGCAGTTTGAATGTGAATATCTCCCCCTTTTATTAGATGCAATAAATAATGAATGAATATTCTTATTCTGCCCCTTATTACTTCTCCTTATTTTTTCTCCCCCTTTATGACACTTATGTCAAAGGGTCCTAGGGATGAATAGAATACTTTGCAAAAAATGTTTTATTTACCTTCATAATAATTTTGAGAGAAGCATCCCAATTGTCTAAAGCTATCTCTAATGACTTGTGCTAGATGGCTATCTCTGCTATAAGATGAACAAGCCCTTCTAAAGTAGAAAGATTTGGGTCTTTCTTTAGTACATTCTTCATAAGCCTACTCCTTGTGAAGTACTTCCAAATGTGGAGTTATGGAGGATTGAATTTGCATCAGTTTGGCCTTAATGTTGGCCTTCTCTACTATCAACACAATTAATTCCTTCTATGTGTGAAGCGCTGTTGCAAAATGCTTCTCACTCTAATCTAGTTCTATTGGTAATTGTGTGTTAGAAATATTTACATTTCACTCCAAGCTCATTATTCTTTGGCTCATTTCTTGTGTGAAATAGGATGAATCACATAACTTATTGCACAATGAGAATACATTCTCAAGTACCTTTTTCACTTTTTCAATTTTCTTCGCCAATTTAACTTGTGAAAGTTTAATTTCACTTGATATCTTTTCATTTACTTTCATCTGAAATTTCTTTTCTAACCATTCCAATAATTTGACATTGGTTTCAAGGTCCTCATTCTATACCTAGTCCACAATACTAGATAATTTCTCAATTATGGGCTAAGTTTCGTTAGGTACTTGCAAGCTAAAGGCATCAAGAAATATGTCTTTGATCTCCACTAATGCTTGCTTTTGCCTATACTCATTTTTGAGTATCTCTTGCTTCTTTCTCCTTTCTAGTGCCTCTTGCACTTCATTTATCTATTGTAGGTTCATTGTCCTTGAGCAATAGCTTGGTATGACTATCTCTTCATCAAGTGCAGGATCTCCATAGTGAAGTACCCTTGCAACCTTGGTAGTGCTTGGGCCTGGTGCTGATATTTGCAATGGTATTGCATCAATACTCGACTTCTTCTGAGGAGTCCTTGAGTTAGGCAAGTTTACAAATGTTTGTATTGCCTCCTGCTCCTTAGGGATTTTCTCCACTTCTTTCTCCTCTCCTCTACTGCCTTGATCAATGATGACAACTTGAGGAGGTGCATCTTGGGTTTGTCCTATGGGAACATCTTGTCCTATTTGTTCCTTTGGTTGCTCCTTGGCAGTAGTTGTCACCATTGTTGTAGAATCAACCTTAGCAATTTTTTCATGTACCTCTTGCTCTTTGGGTTGATCTATTGTAGCTATGGGAGGTTGTGTAGATTGTTCTTGTGTGGTTTCCTTCTCCCTTATTATTTCTACTTCAACTTTCTATAGCTCATCAACACTCACTAATAGTGGGTTTGTGCAAAGTTGTGCTTGTAGTGTTGATTAGTGAAGGATCTTCTTGAGATCCTCTACAGTTAAAGGATTGATGTTCTGAGTTGAAGTGTCAAAAACATCATTTACAATGACTGTAACTATAGGTTTTGTATGTGGAGGACTTGGAAGTGGCATTTGGGTGTCTTGGACACTATGTTCAATTTTTTGCTCCTCTTCACCATGTGTCTCCACTATCTCTTTTTTTGTTTCTTTCTCTCCTTCATCCTTTTCTTGTTCTCTTTCTTCCTCTTTCTCATTGTCTTCCTCTTCTTCATCATTTCTACCCTCAAATGGGTCTTATTATCCTTCTTTTACTATTGTCAATCCATATATTAATTTCCATATCTGTGTGGATTTCTGGACAACATTTTCAATTTAATTTTCCAGAATACTAAAGACTTTGTATTTGGGTGCAAATTTGCTCTAATGTTTTTTGCCAGCCTTAGTTATTTGAACCTTGGTGAGGTCTAGCATTACATGAGCCAATGTAGACTATCTTATTTCTTTCTTCATCTTAAGGTAGTAATGCCTCTTATTTTCAACCAATGAACTTAGCTCCTTGGGCATTGAAGTATCTAGTTCAAGTGTGGTTGTCTTGAACTTAGCCATCATAGTGTAGATAGATTCTTCCGCTATGATTTGTTGTTCTTTTGACAAATTATTGAATTCTATGGTCTTTAGACTAGATAAATCTGCATTATCCCTTATATTATTGCAAATATTTTCTAATTTAGATGTGGTGGAGTGTCTCACCAATCTAAACTGTTCTTCATCAGACTCTATTCTCTCCTTGTCTGATTCTGGAGGTGCAACATACTTCCTCCTCTTTCTCTTCTTGATAGGTCTTGCTTGTTCTATTACTTTTTGTTTATCCTGCTCCTTTGCCCCTTGTGTAGTGGCCCTGGTGTCAACCATTTTTGTTGGCTTGGTTGGACTTGACTTTGCAAGTTTCTTTTCTTTCCTTTAAGCTGGGCAACTGGCTATTTCTGAGCTTTCCTTTTTTGTTCCTTGGCCTTTGGAGCTTCCTACTCAACACCTTCTTCTTCACCTATATCTTCTTCCATACCTTGGGTTAGGGCAAGTGGCCCTTGATCTTGCTTTTCTTCTTCACCCTCGACATCTTCTTCTTCTTCTTCTACTTCCTTTGTAGTGCCTTCCCCAAATTTTGCTTCAAGCTTCTTTACAAGCTTGTCTTTCTTCTTCAAAGTGGATGCAGTCTTCAACTCCATATCCACTTTGGATCTCACCACATCATATGTTCCAAAATGTGGTGCATTTTTGTCAATTTCCTCTGCAAGTAGTGCAATTATTGTTGCTGATGCTTCATCTATATTCATCTCATACCCAAGAGCTCAACCATCTCACTCTTGGTATGGCCAGTTGTATATATGTGTAATCAATAACTAAAAGAAAGAAAAGTTCATTTACATGTTTCTCCACCAAAGAAACTAGAATTTTGAGCCTCTGCTTCATTGATTTCTTAAAATCTTCAAAATAACTTGTCATCAAGGTCTCAAAATTAGCTCCCATATGCTCTATGTATTCATTTACTTGAGCTATGATAGACCTATCATTCTTCCATGCTACTTTACCAAAAGAAGGGAATTCATTCTATACATAAAAGAAAATGCATATCAGAATTGCACCAAATTTACGTTGTGCTCCTTTTGTTCTTCTGATTGCTGCCAAATTTTCATTGATTTGTTGTAATTGTAGCTTTTCAAGATCATATGTATGTCTTTACTAGTTTATATCCTACATCTACTGCTATACAGGGCACATTGTTGAGTTTGCTAGATTGATAAAATTTGTCTGCAATGACCCTTATTGCAAAGTCAACTAGAGGATCTTGGATTGTGTCAATTGTCATCCCTCTTTTATTCCATTTTGCACCTATATTCTTCTCAATTTCCTCCTTAAAGTCACTTTGAAGGGTCTTTGGCCGATCTAGGGTTGGGTATCTAGTCACTCTATGTACTATCCTCTTAGTGATTTTGATGGGGTCATCCTCTAGCCATAAACTACCATCATGCACTCGACTTAACACTAATCTAATCCATTCTATCTTAAATATTGTGGGGAAATCTAGGGCTCACATTAAATCCTTCCTTTCAATAATTTTGAACTCCTCTTTCAACACTCCATTGTCACACAATTTCTCATATGCCTCCCTTATTTCCATATGACCTATGGTTCCTATCTTACAATTGTAGCATTTCCTTATGTCTTGAACCATCAATTTTTTTTTTGTATAATGGAAAGGGCTCTAACGAGATTTTTTTTGTATGTAACCTTAGGAATTGGATGAAAATTGGGTTGCCTAACCTCCTTGGACACTAATTGAACTTCAAATGTTTCTTTCTCTTGAATTTTTCTTGAGCTAGATGCCATTTTTTTCAAACTAGGGTTTCAACACAAAGAAAACACAAAATTGTGTAGCTTGACACAGTCATAAATACCTTGAAATTGATGAGATCATGCTTGAAATATTGTTGGAATATTCTTATATGCTAGATTCTTCACTTTGTATTCACTCTAGGCTCTCTCTTGTCTTTTCTCTATGTTCGTAGTGAAGAAAATTGAATGAAAATATGATAATTTACCCTATTTTCATCGCATTTATTGCTCAGTACATTCACAACTATCCACTTGGCTACTGAAGGATTCTTCATTACTTGGCTTTCATTGCCTTTTCATCACTCGGCTTCCATAGGAGTATTACTCACTCAACTTCAACTGAGATTTCTTCTTCAATTGGCTTCCTCTACCAACTCAACTTCTACCAATCATTCAACTCTTATAGTCTTTGACAATCAACTCAGCTTGTACTAAATTTTTCTCAACATCTAAGGGCAACTCAACAATACTTATGAAATCTTGAATTTTCAACTTTGCATCTTTGTTCATGCCGATCTATTCTTTTCAGTACTTTCTTTTCTAGGAATTGATGTATGATAAAGCTTTGCAAATAAGTCCCTTATGCCTTCTCTTGCTTAGGTTGATGAAGTGTGACCACTTGACCTATTAGGTAAAGTGATCCCTTCATTTGATGTGCTAACCTCATCTTTCTTCTTCCATGTCTTATTCATTTCTCCTTTGACATGTTCAACATCTACCTTCTCTTTACCTTTATCATTCTTTGAGTTGGATGCCTTTGACTTTTTTGGGTAGTTCCTGCTAATATGGCTAGTCTTCAAGCAACTAAAATATGTGGTTTGGCTCAACCATCTGCTATAGTTTTCTCTAAAATGTGTCCTTATGTAGTTTTTAGGAATGTGTCCATATTCCTGATAGTAATGATAGCTATACTTGGTATTGTAGTCCCAATTGTAGTAATGACCATGATTACCTTCCCTTGTTACCTAATTTGATGTCCACAGGTTTTGATCTGCACTCAAAAGCTCTATGTCCATATATCTTGCAATTGTGATAGTGATCTTCAAATTTTGGTGTACTGATAGTCCTAGGCTTGTAGTTAAGTGCTTGATGTCCTTGCTTTTTGTACTTATGACAATAACTTGCATTCTTAGGTTTGTTATGTTGATGGGCATTCTTGCTCCTACATACATTAGAAGTATGTCCCTTTTTACCACAGAAATGACAAGTTTAGTGTTCTTACCTTTGTTACTCCTTTCTTTTGTAGTCTTGGATGATTCTTCTTGTTTAGTGCTAATGTAACCTAGTCTTGAAGTATCATTACTAGCCCTTGGTGATTTCAGTAGCTGCTAAAAGTATTTGATGGCCTCATTAGATTTTTTGAAGCTTTCTGCAATCTCCTTCTCTCTTTTTAGATCATTTTGTAGTTGTTTATTTTGCATCTTCAATGCAGAGATCTCAATGTCCTTGACATTTAGTTAATGATGTGCATTTATCATCTAACTCAGGGTGTCCAATTGCATGTTTGAGATTCTTGCAAGTTCAATTGATTTTTTTTTCTAGTCTATTGGCAAGGTTTCTCTTTTCTTCTTCTAGCATAGCCTTGTCTTCAATGGCTCTTTTCTTCTATTTAGTTGCTTCACAAAGCATCATGGCTTTTGATTCTTGTTCAAGCTTGAGTATTCTAATTTCTTCTACTTGAGCTCTATTCTTCTCCATCATGTCTGCTATTGCTGCATCAAACTCTTTAGAATCTCCATTTGAAAATATATTTGAGGTGTTAATCTCCTTGTACTATGTGTCATTCTTAGCTATGGCAATCTCTTTTCTTCTTTTTAAGGATTTTCTCAGTTCTCCTCTAGCTTCTTCCAAAGCATGTAAAGCAAGTTGTATATCAATTGCCTAATTCTTTATGATCTTCCCAAGTTTGTAGACTTCCATTTCCAGATCTTTTCTCCAAGTTTCCAGGCTCCTTCTTGTGAGAACTTAGATCTGACATCGATTATTGGAATTAGAAAATGGGAATATTTACTTCTAAGAGGAGGGGGGGGTGAATCAGAAGTAACTAACTTTAACCTTTTTAAATTTATTTAACTAAAACCACTCACATGCATCCAATCTATCCAATGAACATGAAAGTAAAGATATGCATGAAAATAGACAACACACAAATTTAGTAACCCATAAACCCTCCAAAATGAGAAGGTAAAACTGGGGTGGGGATGACACCCACAAAATATCATTGCAACAATGTGTAACTCTTCAATGTTACAATGTTTGACCACTTCCAATGGTCTGCGTTGTGAAAGGCTTGTCCTGTTAACGACTTTACACTCTATCAAAAGTGACTTGGTTAAAGGCTTTCACTATTCTGCTAAAAGTAGGCCTGGTTAAAGGGCTTCTCTACATTCACTTGGAATGCCACCCTATTAAAGGATTTACAAATGGCTACTAGGCCAACCTAAGTCCATAGGATTTCCATACCTAATACAATTGCTATAGAGTATTAGTAGACCTTTGACCTAATAACTTTGCAATCTTTAATTGCTGATTTTAGATCCTTGTTCTACTCTTGCTGATCTAATCCTTGCTTGATCTTATATGCCACTCTGTAAGGTTCTGATGCTATATTCTTCAATAACTGGTAATGCTATTCTATTTTTCACTAAGTCTCTTACCCCAATGAATTTTGCTATAGTTCACGCATACACTTCTCTCATCCACACATTCAATGATGTTTTTTCCTCCTTTTAAAGATTTCAAAGACTTAGGATTAGGTATGAATCTACGATGAATATTAAATCTTTATTTCCCACTCATTCCTTGCACTTTTCCTATTTGTTGCATACCTTCTCCATTTTTCTTATTGGCTACATGTTGATTGCATAGGTAATGTGAAAGATTTGTTCTTATCTTCAATATTATTCAAGATTCATACCATGTCAGCTCCAAAAATGTTTTACATCTGAGTTTTTCAAGGCACAAACTCATATGCTAATTCTATGTTACTCGACACATACTAGTTGTTGATGCTCGACACATTTAGAAAAACTGGCTCACTCAGCTCCTATAACAATTTTGTTTCACTCGACATCTATAGTGACTCTATTTCACTTGGCATCTATAGTTTTCTCAGAAATTGAACTTTACTTGGCACCTGAAGATTGCTCGGCAGTTGAAGTTCACTCAACACCTGTTGAATTCTCTGGCTCGGCGTACATTGTAGCTTGGCTTCTATATCATACTTGGCATTGTCTTGAGAATTTGGTTAAGTGTGTTGACACTCAAATGTCAAAACCAATCTAAGACTAACATTTCAAAGGCCTTGAAATGACATATTCAATGTTGGTATTTACCACTACTTAGTTTCTCTTGGTCTGGCTTGAAATTTGGGAAGGTCTAGTATCAATCAACATTGGCTTTGTTTTTTCCTTTTGAGAAGAAGGAATAGAAGTAGCCTCATGAGGTTGAGAGATGTAATATTCTTGACATATTTAATATGTTTGAGGTGAGAATAAGGCATATATAAGATGAATGAAAGGTGTAGAAATGAGTTTGAGTCTAGGATGAGGAGGCAAAATATTCTTAGATCCAGTAAACTACAAGTTGGCCTAGTTATTAAAAACTAAATTAAATCCCTCATATTAAATATATGTTGAGCCACAAGTCAGCTACAACACAAATTAAATACCCCTACATAAATGAAATGCCAAGGTTGGCTCATGGACAACTCAACACCAACATGAACCAAGACCAAGTTGAGTGTCAAAAAGACCAAGCCAAGCATTAGAAAATTCTCAATTATTGTCGAGCTTCCAGAGCATGCCAAGCTCCAAAGAGTATGTCAAACACTAGTATATGCCAAACTCCACAACTATAAGACAAAATCCCTCCAAACATACAGGATTGCAAGCAAGACCAAGATGCTCCTACATTAGATACCCTACATTTGAAAAGATGTCTCAGTAGCTGGAAGAACATCTCTTGGGATTCAACACATAAATCCCAAATTGGTTCTTCATATACATATCCTCCAGGTCTTCAACTTGTACACTCTTTCCCTGGTTCTTTTTCTTCTTCTTCTTCTTCTTCACATCCATCTTTGGTGTGCTACAAGTCTGCTTTTGACACTGATCTCCAACCTTCTCAAAATCTTCCAAGTCAACTTGGATACCAATACTTAGGTTCCTCCTTCCAAGCTCTTCATTTTGCAAAGGAATTAGGGAAAATGTCTTGCCACCTTTCTCAACAATAGACACATTCTTGACACAATCATGCTACCATGGTCTACCAAGCAACACATGACAACTTCTCATGTCCACAATATCACACAACACTTGATCCTTATGATACCAACAAGGCATTGCTCCCTTACTTCCAAAGCATACTCACCTTCTAATTAGTTGATCCTATAAGGAAAAGGATGTCTCACTCTCCTCAAACTAAGTTTTTGAACCATCTCTTCAACAACAAGGTTATCGGTACTACCACCATCCACAATCACATTGTAGACTTTACCACTAGACTTACAACAAGTCCTAAACAAACTGGTCCTATGACAAGAATCCAATGTCCTCTGACCAACTAGTACTCCCCAAGATAGTAAATTCTCTCCTTGCTTAGGTTGATTGTCTTGGACTGCAACCTCATTCACAACAACAACTTTCCTACCATGAGGACTTTCAAAAGATCTATACCCTTCTTGACCACATTTGAAACAATTACCTCTGAACCCACCTCCTCCTATCCTCCTTTTCTGATCAACAAGTTTTTTTTCACCTTTAGCACTCGCTTTAGCTTGTGTTGAGGTATCTTGCTTCTCCTTCCCTCTAGCATTAAGTTGAGCTTTCCTCTTCAACTTATCTTTCACATTTAGAACATACTAATAAGCATCCTTAACTAAAGAAATATTCACCATACCAACCTCATCCTAAATATTGAATGTCAAACCATTAATGGACCAAGCTACCTTTTCCTTTGACAATTTTTTATGACTAGACTAAATAGTCAACTTATAGAACTCCTTGGTATAATCTTCACAGTCATATCTTTGTACTTTAGATTTTACAACCTCTTAAACAACTCAAATTCATAATCAGTAGGAGTAAACTTAGCCTTGAATTTAGTCACCCTCAATCTCCATCCAGTGGTCTTCATTTTGCTTTCCTCCTCTCTATCTCTTTATAGTTCTTTCACCAAAGAGCAACATGTCCTTTTAGCTTAGTTTGTGCCCACCTCACTCTAAGCAGAACCTCAATATCCTCAAGCTCTATATATTCTTCCAATTCACCAATCCAATCAATCAAGTCTTTAAGAGTCGAAGTATCTGAGAAATTAGAAACCTCCATCTTATGTTTCAACTTCAACTGAGATCTAGACCTAACAAACTGGCCATCCTTAATTCCAACAGGTCTCTCCACATGATCAGTTATGTTCTCACAACTCTATTTGACAACTTCAAAGTCTTCAACAACTTTCTCATAACTGCCTTTAGTACCCACATGTCTAGGTACACTACCTAAAGTACTTAGAATTTTAGCAATCATGTCACTCTTCATCAATGCAATTTCATATCTGAATTCTGCTCTAATCTTCTTTGAGATCCTTTCCTCCACAACATCACTAAGATCATCAATTTCCCTAGGGTCCAATCTTCTTGGAGAAATCTTTCAAAATTTTTGAAAACCTTAAGCAATAGATCCACCAATCTAGAAGATCAATTAGCTCCACAAGATCAACCTTCTCCAACTCACAATCTTGGTGCAAACTGCCTCAACTTCGGTGATTTGTCCACATACTCAGGAAAATCTTCACTCTAATACCACCTGATGCAATACGATACAAGAGAATCCCTAAAGGAGATGTCCTAGCCCCCAACAAATAACCGCACAATAGAAACACAACAACAATGAAAGATCTAATACCAAATCACAACTCTTTATTCATGAATATAACTATTTACATGAAATATGGATGGTTTTAAGGCCTTCAAGGTTAGGTCCAAATACAACAACAATTACAATATCAGTTTTGCAAGATCCAACTTATAATCACAATTCCTAGCTAGTCTAGATCCACAACTAGATAAGAACACCAAGAAGAAACTATACTTGTACCATCGATTCCACCAAGCAATCCTCTGGTCCTCAAGCAACAACTACCGGCTCTTCAAAGTTCACATCTACCCTTCATCCTCTTCTCCAAGTTGTATCCCCTCAATGACGATGCATAAAGACTCTACAAGACCCCCTACTTATACCCAACTAAGCCCCAAGTCAGCCCAATTATTACAAACTAAATTAAATCCCTCATATTAAATATATGTTGAGCCACAAGTCAGCTATAACACAAATTTAATACCCCTATACATAAATTAAATGTCAAGTTTGGCTTACAGACAACTCGACACCAATAGGAACTGAGACAAGCTGAGTGTCAGAAAGACCAAGCCAAGAATCAACAAATTCTCAAGCATTGTTGAGCACCTAGAGCATGTCAAGCTCCATAAATTATGTCAAACACCAGTATTTATCAAACTCCACAACTTTAAGGCAAAATCCCTGCAAATATGCAGGATTGTAAGCAAGCGTAGGATACTCCTGCATCATATTCTTAGGTTGTAGATTTCTCATTAAGTTTGATACTTTTTTTGGCCTCCTCACACTTATAATTGGTTTCTTTTTCATATGGTTTATATGTTCACCAACATTGAAGAATGGGAAGGTAAAGGATAGGTGAAAATTTGTGAATCTCAGTTAGAGGTGCTACAAATTTGTTTCCTTTTATCATTGACACCCTCCATAATAATGGTATTAGAATAAAAAAAGGTCTTATATATGTTTTGTCATCCTAAAGGACTTTTTAGTATCATGATCAGATCAATGATGATATTGGAAAAAAGGATTTGACATCATACGATGCTGCAAAGGGTTTGGAAGAATAAATTAGTTTGATGAAAGGAAATTTCAACATACTATCATTAATCATCCAGATCATAATATATTAGAAGAATTAAAAAGTAGAGTATAATTAAAAGGTTTAAAGATTAGTGATAAAGGAACCACGCTCGATGTTGTATTTTCCACTTTTGTATCAACACATTTGAAGAATTGTTAGATGAATCCTTCATTTTTGTTTTGGAACTTTTGGAATGATTATATTTTTTATGCAGAATCCTCTGCACCATTTATCTTGAAGCCAGTATTGGAATATTGATTTAATCTTCTTCCTAATAATAACAATTTTTTAGATGAGGGATGGATAGTGAGGGTTTCTAGCTCAATAAACTTATTAAGAATTTCTTTTAAATATGTTTATTGAAGTACTATCAAAATAAGAGTTTTAAAAAATTGGATTTCTTATTCATGTTCTTGCATATCAAACCCATTCCATGATTACACACACACACACAGTAGAAGATCATGTGGGCTCTTGGGAAAATGAAAGATCAACCAATTTGGAAATGCTAGAATTTAACATTAATATGGCATTTACTCCTATGTAATTTCTATATTTTGTCCAAATAGATAATAAGAATCCACTATGAAGGGAATGTGAAAATATTTTATAATATCTAGTATATGAGCCATTTGAGTTACACCATAGATTTATAGTTGCATCTTCCTCGCCATGATTTTTATCGACTGTAATTTTTAATGCTCTAATCAAAAGCATGAATAATGATAAGATCTTTCAATAACAGATAATTAATTCAAGCCTTCAGATAACTTAAATCTCCTTCATAACACTCTGAATAGTTAATACTTTGTAGATTGATACTAATGTATGATTTAAGAGGTGCACTTCTATATTTCAAATTTATAAGTTTACAATATATAGCAAGGTTAACTAGTGAAGTTTATTTTTCTTCTAAAGCTCTTATTGTTTTATGGTATGTTGGAATATTTTATTGTTTTAGCTTTTTTTTTTTTTTTTTGTATTATGGAGGTAGGAAAAATCATACACTCCAAATATTTTAATTAGATTTTAATTTCTAGCAAGACTTTTTCTTCTTTATTTTTAGATACTCTTCAACTTTCATTTAGATGCTCTCTTATTAGGATGTTCAGATAACTTGTGTTTCAGGTCTAATCTTAGTTTCATTTTGATTATTATCTCTTATAATTTGGTATGAATAGTATCTTATATAACTTATAAATGAATACTACAATGAAGTTTCCCGAAAATAAAGATGATTAATCTGAAAAACTAGATAAATTGATTATTTGAGAAATAATTTCCTCAGCAAGACAAATTGTGATATTGCTATCAGGACTCAAATATAGTCCTTAACTTAGAATAATTCTATTCTAATCTCAAATCATTTTTATAAATAAAGGGGTGATACATTTTAAAGTGTACACAAGTTGTGCATATTTAAATCAACAATTCCTTATCCAATCAAAGTTACAATAATTTAGATCGATTAAGACTTAAGGTTAGTGTTTGCACTATTACCATAAGCTATAATTAACATAGTTGCAATTCAATAAGTTCCAAACAAGAAGAATAAGATATTAATCTTTAGTAACTAACAACTCTAATTAAGTATATTTATAGTTCAGAAACGTTTAGCCATCATCTGCCCTTCTTTTATGTGGCCTAAAAACATTTAGCCATCATCTGCCCTTCTTTTATGTGGCCTGTTCTCCCAGGGTTTCAGCTGCTATGTACTAGCTAGTTCTATTTATCACCACTCTCTTTATTTACTTTGTTTTCTTAGTTAGTTTGTGCCCTTTATTAATTCATTTCTCCTATTTATAAGATAGATAAGTATTGAATATTTTCACATTTATAGTTAAGAATTAAAGCTCTTTTTAATAAGTATGGAATTTTTCAATAAGATTCATAAAGGATAATTAACATCTTTCTTTTATTCAAATGAATAACTTTCAATTTTATGATAATATTAATACTAGATCTTAGCCAAGGCTTTAAAATTGTACAGATCTCATTGAAAAGAATTTGATATTTACTAAATTGGGTTAAAGGAAATTGGATTGTTCTTCAAGAAGAAATGGGTAAAGAAGTCAAAATATTTTTATTCAAAAGAAAAAACCAAGTTACTATTATTTGACCATAGGCCTTTTACCTATCAAAAAAATTAAAAATTAAATATTAATTTTCCACAATCGATAACTCAATCTACATCTGTCTATTTTTTTTTGTTTAACCTTATTCTTTATACAACTCTCCTCCTTGTTCAAACATCTTCCCACTCTTCTTGAGCCAACTCTTTATATATAATAACAATTTTATTTGAACTTCCTTCTAAGCAAGAAATTTTTTCAATCAATGTTTTGAATCACATTTCATGGCTCTGCAAAAATCTATTTTTCTTCTCTATGAACTTTCTATCACCACGATGAAGAATCATAAAGTATCTTTCTTGTTTATAATCTTTTTAACATCATGATATAAGATTACACAATATGATCCAAAACACAATTAAACAATTACGCATAATCTAAACAAAAAAATAACAATTACCATTGATCTTATTATAAACTCTTAATCTCATTAAGAAACATTTCAAAATCCATCACACCATTAAAAAAATAAATAAAAATAAAACACATCCAATCCATTACACATAAAATACAAAAACAATATATTGTCAATAAGGTCAATCACCCATTACAACAAATGGCATATTTACTTTTCTGAGGCTATTTCATGAACCTCAAAATACAGGAGGTCCACCATCCTTGAGTGAGGTGTTCAACAAATACACCCTCCTGTGAAACTATACAATATACGCTAGCATTGGGGATGCAATACATTGATGAACAACTATGAATTGTTCATAGTTTGTACCTGCAACTCCTTCAAGTTACAAGTAGTTGATGTTTCTTCAACATTAAAGTTAACCTTTGCTTTTTTACCTCTGATCTTTCTTGCAGCAGCATCATAAGCTCTTGCAGCATCTTCAGCAGTAGAGAATGTCCCAAGCCAAACTCTGACACCCTTACCAGGATCCCTTATCTCTGCAGCCCATTTTCCCCATGGCCTCTGCCTTATTCCTCTATACTTATTCTTCCTCTTCCTCCCTCCCACCTTATTCTCACTGGCTTCTTTCACACTTGGACTTGTCGCTGCAAAAACAAAAAGCACCCACATAAGAAAAAAACATTCACAATTCCTTGAAATATTACTTCAAATGAAATATTACATACTTGGCTGTACTGAAACTTCTTCCTTTTGGGGAGTCCCATAGTTTTCACTCAAATTAATATCATGGATGTTAGAAAATATGGCCCAAAACTCCTGTGCCTTCATTCCCCTGCTCGGAATAAACTCTGAGACAACAGATCCTCCACACATTTTATAAATCGCTTTGTATATTCACAAAATGAGTCTGATACCAAGATTGGTCTAGATGAATCTTAGGCTTCTCCACCACCTTCCTTTTAAAACCTCTGCCACTTGCCGAAACTATGAACGTCAAGAACTGTGGGTAGTTTTAGTTATTCTGCCCACAGAAACAAATGGCATGTTGAATATCTCATCAATAGTTTTCGATGTTGAATACCTGGACTTTTCCTTTATTGTTCTACAGTGGCCATCACGTCATCCGGTCCAGCCAGTTTTGAGTGTACACTTACAACATTAAATTACTGTTGTTTAAATACGGTTACCATGTGCATATTTTCGATGGGTTTTTTAACAGTTTTCAGAAAGGTGTATTTTATAATATGTATTAACAGTGTGTTATATGGTACACGGTTTTAAAATGGTACACGATTTACAAGTTGCCGTTGAATTCTTGTCTTTCGAATTTTTAAGAGTTACCAGGGCCACAATTTTGGGAAAACGACTACTTCAAATGTTCAACGCGCGTCGTCATCTTCCCAATAAGTTTGAATGACGTAATGGTGGACAGTGCATAGGAGATTGGGTGAATGAAACTTGTACATAAAAAGCTCAGTTTAGACTTCAAAATATTCAAACACCCCGTGAAGATATTTTCTTTGTGATATTATTATTGTGGAAATTTTCACAAAGGGAAAATGACAGAGTTATAAATATAGTTGGTATTCAAAAGTTAAAAGAGTGTAATATGATGATAAAACTTAAAGTCTTCTCAACCACGTTTGTAAGGAGGAGTAGGTAATTGTAAAGAATGTGATACTTATTCTAGGAGGAGTTGGCAATTGTGAAGAACATGGTACAAGTGGAATATGAGGGGTTGGAAACAACAACCAACATTTTTAAGGAAAGAGCTTGTTTTATGACATGGGGGGATAGTGGTGTGTGGCCAGTTTTCTCCAGCATACACAAATGGTGTGATGAGAATTAGAGCTCACACTATATTTTCAAATCCCATCTAAATGATTTCTATTTGCTAATCACAAGAAATGCAGGAGAGAAACAGTGGGTCTTTCGTGGTGGGAGGAATACAATTTTGTTTCTCTTTATAAAAGACTAGATGTCAAGCTTCAATCCAAAGCAAGTAGTTGTGGAGGAAGTGTCAATATGGGTGAGACTCTACAATCTCTCTCATGCTTACTAGAATGGGGAGCCATTAAGGATGATAGGTGATAAGTTGGGAAAGTTAGTGAAGTCTAATGAGGCTATATAAAGAACAAAGCATGTATGAAAGGATATGTATATTCCATGGAGACTACACTCTCCTCTTTCTCATGCCATAGAGAGTTGGTTGAGTGATGGAGTATGGTAGTAGACAATCAAGGTTGGGAAGATCTTTGAATAATGCCAAAAAAAAAGTGGAAAGTAGAGCCATAAGTTAGATGAATGTTAATTAGCAGGCCTAAAAGGCAAAAAGTTGGCACATAATGAACTAAAAGACACATTTCTTGTGATGTCAAAGGATCAAGATGAGGTTTTGTCTTCTAAGGGCACATAGCTAGGGAAGGATCGAGAGATATTGGAATCCGTATGTGAGAGAGTAGATCTACTAAGGATAGATGAGAAAGGCCTTAGTGAACTTCCTCAGATAGAGTTGGAGCATACATCTTTAGAAAAGATTGATATGCCTAATTAAAGGTTACATGAGAAATTTATAAGATAGGTGAGAAGACTGATATTCCTAATCTAGTTGGTTTTCATATGGTTTCCTTGGTTCCTTTTCAAGCTTTGGCAAGGGGTAGTTTAGGAGTCGGGAATAGAGTGCAAAGATTTAGAGGAAGGAGTAAGACTAGAGAATGTTATTGAAATTGGTGAGTGCAATATATTGATGAACAACTATGAATTGTTCATAGTTTGTACCTGCAACTTACTAGTAGAACTTGGGGTTTCTTGAACAAAGTTAACCTTTCCTTTTTTTTAAACTTTTGATCTTCCTCATAGTAGTATCATATGCTCTTGCAACCTCTTATGGAGTAGTGAATGTCCCAAGCCAAACTCTACTACCCTTGGGAGGATCCCTAATCTCAGTGACCCATTTACCCCATGGTTTCTACCGTATTCCTCTATACTTGTTTTTTCTCTTCCTCCCTTCCACCTTATTTTCACTCTCTTCTTTCACAGTTGAGCTTGAGCCTACAAAAATAACACCACTCAGACTAGAGAAAATAGGCAAAAAAAAGTACACAATTCTTTGAGATATTACAATAACACTTTTTTGTATTGGAACTTCTTTTTGGGGAGTCTCATACTTTTTTAGTGAAATTAAAATCATGGGTATTAGAAAAGATGGCCCACGACTCTTTTCCTTTCATCCCTCTACTAGGATTAAACTCTAAAATAAGTTCAATAGATCCTCCACACATTTTTCTTCAACTATTCATTTCACACACGATGTAGTTTGAAGATTTCTCAAGATTGCCTTTAATAATATTCTTCATCTCCATCTTTTTAAAACCTCAACAATGTGGCAAAAATGAGAGTATGAAAAATTGTGGGCATTTTTAGTTACGGAGCTCATAGAAAATGGTGGCATTGAAAAGGTGATCAATGCAACTGCTTTTTTATTTAACATTCAAAGTTCACAAATAAATCATGTGGTCCAAGTGTCTAGATTCAATGTATCTAAGTTGGAAGATGATTGAATGGCTATGGTTAAGTGGCAAAACATTGGAGAATATGATTAAGCAACAATGGTCTATATATTTAAGGGATAAACGAGGTGTTTATTGATGTTGATCAAAGCCATTTGTGAAGAGGAAGATAGAAGATGATACAAACTAGAATTGTATTGCAAGATCAAGCTAGTGAAGTGCAAATTTGATGTGTGTGAGTGGATCAACAAAAGATGAATAAATAGGAAAAAAGGATTAGCAAAAAGGAGATCTAAAATTTCAAAGGTAGTTGCATTATTTATTAAATCATCTCACTGTTACTCTCTAACAATTGTAGCAGAAATCTCTTAACCAAGTGGACTTAAAAATGTTACTTGTAAATCCTTTTTAAGGTGACATTTCATTAAATGTTTGTAAGTCTTTTAGATCAGGCTACTCAATTGAGAAGTGCTAAGGTCTAAATGGTATTTGGTGTAAATTGCCTAACAAGGTCACATTTAACAATGTGCATGTAACCTTTAATAGGGTTGGCTCCTAATTGAGCTTGATTTAGAAGAGTAAAAGTTTTGGGTTATTGGTCCCAAGTGTTTTTTCTCTTGACATGGTTAAAAATCATTGTGTCAAAAAGTGTGGACAATTGTGTTACATGTTATTTCATGTTTACTAATTATTGTTGCAACTCAGTGCATGAATTCTATAGTTAATAGTTAATTACTGTGATACTCAGTAAAAGCTAACAACTTATTGGTGACTGTTGAATTGGATATTATTGTGAATATTGGATCTAGTTATTGAGTTTTTATATTGGAAGTTTAAGTTGATAAGTTACTGAAAATTGGTAATAAGAGCCTAAGAATACCCAATTCACCCCCCTCCCCCTAATTATCTAATAATTTTCTCATTTATTTATTTTACAAATAAGAACAATATTATAGAGAAAAGAAAAATAAACAAATGTATTGATCCAATAAATAAAATAGCTCTACTTCATCTTAAATAAATTTATCTATAATATCTAAATTAATACATATTGATTTTGAAGATTATAATCTAAATTAACAAATTTAAGTTTTCATAATTTCATATTATTTTAAAAAAACTTGATAAATAATCTAATATTAGATTTGCAAAGTAATATTTCACTTCACATCTTGGTTTTTACAATACGATGTCTCATGTTCATACTATGTAAGGAATAGGAAGGAGAATTCAAACAAGTTTATATATATATATATAAAATTGTTAATAGTTATATCATTAATTTTCTATATCATCGTTTTTCCTTTTCTTTTCTAAATAAATTTTAATTTTCAATAATAAAAAACCATATTCATATGCATTATATAAAAATATAATTAGCCTACAAATTTCTAATAAATGATTAAAGGATACTTCATTTATTTGATCTAAGATGTTAGATGGGATGAGAAAACCAACATTGCAACAATCAATAGCTCATGCAACCATACACAACATCTATGCAAGGTTATGAGAAAAATGTAGTAGAAGTTGTTTCAAGTTGCATGCAATTTAATTATTGTTATTATTGTAAAATTTAAGACATGACTATATGAAGATCATGATCATAAATATATCTATAAATAGAGTTGGAGATACGAGTGCGCACACACGCGCGCACACACATACAGATTGAATTTTAAGATATGAAGGGAGATACAAAGAAAATATCCTATAAAAGTTACCATTTATCTTTTCAGATTTAATATGTTGTGATAACAACAAATATTAAAAATAATAGCTTCTTAAGTTTTCTTTGCACATTTTTACTGCTGCAACCTATAAGATGATATTATATAAATGCTTTATTTTTATTATATGTAGGATGTTACTATGATTACAATCCAAATATAGATTTATGAGTAGTGAGAAATTGAGCATAGGTTTCTTTTGTAATGGTTAAAGTTATGGTAGAGTTCAATTAAAACCAAACCAACTAACCCTTACTATGGTTATAAAATAAGATGAAAAATTCATACAAAGTTAATACTCAATGCATTTGTCAACTAGCCTAACTTATATTAATTAATAGATTTATTAAAATATTTATTTTATTAAATTTTATGAAAAGATGATGTTTAAGTTGTCCACTTATTTCCATGGGCTTTTAGACAATATGTGTTTGATAGGGTGGTATTGTCCTATTTTTTGGAAGGATCCAAAGTATTCAAAGCTTTTTGGAAGGATCGAGAACAGATTAACACACTTATATTCTTCAATAAAATAGGTTCCCATAGTAATAATATCTATGGAGAATGGTCCATGTGGTGGAAACTCGTTAATAAGGGGAGACTAGTAGCTCAAATTCAATGTTCTTAAGCCAAATCTTGGGCAACAAAGGGCATCAAAACTATGAAAGATGTCATAAAAAATGGGCATTTAATTGAATAGGAAGAGTTGAAATATAAAAAGGTTATCCCACCTATTCAATGGTCTTGTTGCTACTGATGGAGATATCCTATTATTGATGATGCATATGTTCCTTTTGTAGCTACTCCTTTGACAATTATATCTCTTGATAAAGATGAGATGAGGGGTTGAAAGGATCAACCATCTTACTAATAATGGATTAGTTCAAAGATAGGATGGATGGGCAGATAGTTCCAATAGCTTGGGTCTCAAGGTGAGTTGAGTGTTTAGTTAATGTTCCTCTACGTAAAACTTTTGAGTTACTATGTCTTTCATCTATATGTTTTGATTAAGTAAAAATAGGTTTTGGTAGGGCCTGAAACCTTTTACAAAGAGTAAAGAATAAAAGAATTAAAAATTCCAAATGAATTTATGCATCAGTACCTAGAGTAGTAGTTTGTAGAACCAAAAAATACTCAACAAAAGGGAAAACAATAGAGACAACAAAAAAATTGAAGAAAGACAACAAAAGAACAACTAGAAAGTTTTCAGTAGGTCCACTGCCTAATTAGCTAGAATGTTCATTTTAACTGTAGAAGCCCTTATCTCATCAAGCTCTTTATCTTCCATAGCCTCAGATTTCTTTGAATTTTCCTTAGTACATTTACTAGGTCCTTCATCATCCTTCAACTCCTTATTGCCATTGTCCTTTCTCCCCTATTCCAACTTCTCCAAAAGAATCTTGATATTTTCAACAGTGGCCTTTAAAATTGAGCAACTTTGTTCAAGAATCTTTTTTAGTGTGTTCTCAATACCCATGACTCTACTACCTAACTTATCAACCCTATTCTATAGATCTTTCACCATTTTATCTTTGTTTCTAATTGTCTCCTCTAGGGGTGGAACTCTTTTCATCATGTTTATAAAATCTTCAATAGACCCAATAAGATTAGTAATTCTATCTAGGTGCTAGCCCAAAGTTCTCTCCCCCTATTGATTTTACTGAGATTCTCAAATTCCCTCTAGATATCCTTCATTTGATCCTTAATCAAATCAAAATCCCTCCTCATTAGACCTAGGTCTTTGAACACACTAGTCACATTCCCATGATCTTTAATATCAAAAGTTTGTCTTAGATTTTCCTCCCCTAGGTTCACATTAACATTTCTTAGTGTTATCTTCCAGGTTCAAATTGACATCCCCTTTGGGTATCTACTTCTTACCCTTAATGCACATAGCCCCCATATGGGATAGAGGTTTTGCATCCAATTTCTCCCCCTTACTCTTCTTACCTTATTTCTCCACAACCTCCTCATAAATACCCAAATCAGTATCATAATCCACCTCATTATTGTTCCTTTTCTTTCTTTTAGAAGATGAGCCATAGTGGGTAGAAATATTCCTCTTATTCTCCATCAGCTAAAACTCCTCCTCATCTATATCATCCTCATAGACATCTTCAAACTAACTCCCTTCCATATCATGACCCTCAAGATTCTTCCTACTCATACGAGGCCTTTCCAATTTCTTCATTTTCAAAAAATTCATGATTAAAGACATAAGCCCTTCATGATAGGCATGGTCCCCATCTAGGTCATTTTGTAAACTCAGAATGGTTTTATCTAGAGATTGCATGAGGTAAAAAGGAAAATTAATCCTAACCCCATGCCTAAAATGGCTCACTACCATGAAATGGTGATCATAAATTTTGTAATAGCGCCCATCCAAGGTAATGTACTCAATAAAAACAAACAAAAAAAATCTCTAAGGTCTAGAAATACTTTTAGGGCTAAAGTAAGAGTTATTGATTTTAACCAACCTTTTTCTTTCTTGGTCTGTCTCTATAAAAACATCAACAACTCTATTTGAAACTTTTCTATCCTTGAAGAAATTGATCCCCTCCATTTCCAATCCTGTAGCTTTAGTGATAACCTCCTCAGTGACATCCATGCATTGATTCCCTACAAGAACACTTTCATTCTTCTAGGTTTTGAGAAATTGTCTAGTGATCAAGGGATTACTACCCTTAAGCTTTTCTAGGTAGCCCATAATCTTGCCCCTTTCTAGAATGCTCCATACATAAGGTTTTTGTTTCCACTCCAAGTAATTACTGGGCTCGCATCTCTTCTTCATGCCACCCATATCTCTATTACTATTGAAATTATCTATCTTCTTTGAGAAAGCAAGGAGATTCATAGTCTTGGCCTTGAAGAAATAGCTCTCTCTTATGTTCTCCAGAAGCACCAACAACTTGTGTGAAAAAAAGTAAATGATCAAATCATAATTTTACCCCAACCATAAATACCTTTTCCAACTCACCTCATTGTAAAATTAATCATTTTAAAAATTTGTTTGTTTGTTGCCTATTTGATTGTACTCCATTAGAGATGATCCTTCAAAATGGATGTCACTACCATTATGCCATACTATCTTCATGTGACTTTTAAAAGCCATGTTAACAACCCAATCAACCACCATATTAGCTTCTCTATAGTTATGGGTAATAACACATTCCTCAAAAGAATTAATCAGATTTATGGATTTGAAAATTGAAATTATGAATAGTCCTTGAAGGGGTAGTGACCTTATTAAGATAATTGATGATGTTTAAAAAGTCCCCTTCAAGCCATATTTTCTCAAGATTACTACTCTTAGCAAGCAAGAGACCATGTAAATCAACACTAGTCTCCACTATATGATTAGTTTGATTACCTATATGGATCGCCATAGCCGACTAGTACATTAGGCCCCCATTTTTGACCAAAGACCTATTTGGGTTGTTAAATTCATTTAAAAAAAAAATGGGCCTGATATCGTCAAAATTTTGACTATGGTTAAATTGATAGTTGAAATTTTGACCTTCCAAACATATGATGTGATAATAAAAAAGGGCAAGGTGGTGTTCATTTTTTTTTTGCACGCATGACTGCAGTAGGTGGGAGTTTGGTGTAGGGTCAACAGGAGAGGAGAAAGGACATAAGAATCAACCACCCTGTAGTTTATGGCCACCAAGATCATCTATTCTGAATGCATTTGTTTTTCTTTTGGGGCTTTGAAACCACCATCTATGTATGGTGCTTGTCGATAAAATCTTTTAGTATCTTATACCATGTCATTAGAGTCGCCTCTTCTTTGGAGACGGCCTTTGAAGTTAACATTACCATTCTCATGAGCAACACTAGATATTGGGTATGTTCTCTTCTTCTTTCTCTATAAACACTTTTTTATTAGGGAAGCACTAGTTTTGTCTCTAGATTGGCAGAATGTTGTCCATTGTCTCAAGTTGTAGCTTTTTGTGAACAAAAGGGCCTGGAAGATCAAAAAAATCCATGGACAAATCTTCCACAGGTATTATTAGCCCATATTGGTATTTTATTAGCCTTTTTTACTTTTTATGTGATGTCACTAATTAGTACAAGAAAATAATACATTTTGGGGGGTCTTCATTTTCACTCTGCAATTGGGATTTCCCATTGAAAAATAGGCTTGAATTTCAACCAAAAAAGAGATAATGTCAAAAGCTTTAATTAGACTAAATTGGGAATCATCTATTAATGTGATCATCTTTTCAAGCGTTGAATTTTATGGACCATGGCGCCTGTTTTGGGGATTGTAGACTCATTTGAACATAAAAGTTTTCACAATATCTCAATGAATATTCATTGAGTAGGGCAGACAAAGGAGATATTTGTTGAGTATATTCGTTGAGATGTCTCAATGAATATCTCCTTTTCCTGCCCTATCTCAATGAATATCTCCTTTTCCAAAGGCTTTGATTGGTTGTCTCTGTAGGTTTTTTGAACCTTAAAAAAATCTGTCAAGAAAGCCTCAAAGGCTGCCTTCCTATGTAGCCATGCACTTACAAAGTTCAATGGTAAGTTTTGTTACATATTTCTATAAATCTTCTTCAATACCTGGATTTTTAAACTTTCTTCCACCTGGTGCTTTAATCTTCTAACCTCCTTGATATGTTTTCCCAACCACTCTCTGTTCTTCCCTTTTCATCATTTTTAATAAAAATTCAAGAGATTTAATAAATAGGCAGATTTCTAATGTTTAAGAGACACGTAGAACATTCGAACTGTCTCTTTTTATTTGAAGCTAATGTGATCATCAAATTCTTTTCTTAATCATCTCAATGAAGAAACATGCTTCAGATTTTGTTTTTTCTGTTTTGTTTTCCAATAAACTTTTCCCATAGTGAATCTAGTCATAACTTACCTTTGTGGGAATCTCTTTTGCTTGATTTTCCCAGTGAAGAGTGTTTTTCGTTTCTGTATAAGCTAAATTATTTGGACTGATATTTGCAATAATGGCAGTTTGGCAAATTCCACCTAATGAATCCTACAATCATGTAACACCTATCATGGTCAGTCGACCCTTAAAAGATCCTGTCAAGATAGTTTTTTTCTCTTTTATATTCAAACATTTTCAATTGTTATGTAGATATATGCTGTACAATTTCCTTATAATAGCTTACATCATATTCCTTATAATGTCATTCTAAAAGCTTACGAGTGAGAAAAGTAGAAATCAGGAAAAATCTTAAGGATAATAATTTTCACACCTTGAGAAGTTGAGTTAGTTTTGAATCTCTGTAAGGTATGTGTCTTTTCCTTTCTACTAGAGAATTTATGCAGCTGCTAAGGGCCAAGAGTGATTTTTTTATGTTGGCTCCTTCCATACATCTGACTGTCCTTTGATTTGTGGCCGCAGCCCTCTCAGACCTTGTGAAATCTACCAGAGATAGTGTACCCTTACAAGTTTCAGTGTTTGATCCCTCATCCACTTTCCATTCCACCATAACCTGCAACAATAATAATTTTTTTTAAAAACAATTTAGACACATTTGTTGTATGATTTGTATTCTCTATTGGGTATCCAAATTTAACAGAAAAGTGTTCAAAAATCACGCCTCTTTGGTTGAATGAGCCCTGCATTGTGTGATTCCTAGTAATGATACATTGCTCTGAAAGAACGAAAGTTCATTTAGGTCAATAAAAGAAACCCCAAATGCTCACACAAAGAGCTTGAGATTGGACTAAAGAAAACCTGTTTATCCTCTCTCAGAACAAGAGGCCTGCCAAGGGAGAGGAGATCCTTCACAGATTCATTGTAAATCTCAATATATGAAAGCACAACCACTAGTTCTTGGTAACACTTTTGCTGCCCAATCTTTGTAAAGATATCTTTTATCGACATGGCCACCACACCTGGGGTCTCAATGGTTCCCAACATTGTATGAGTTTTGCCTGCCCGTCTAGCTCCATAACAAAACACACATGCATTTTTTCCATGGAGAACAGCATCAACAAGCTCTCCAGTGCTGCACAAATTCATTCCAATCAATTACACAACATTCTATAGAATTCAGTACAACTACAAACAATATTAAAATGGAAGCTATTCTTAATTTTTCTTTTTTAGACAGCCTGCATGTTTGCATATTGTATTATACACAATAGAAATTGAGTAATATCTAATTGAATTGCTTTTCTCAAATGCTTCATACTTAGTGATTGAAAATTTTTTGTCACAAAACAAGAGTAGTTCACAAGAAATATCAGATATATTAGCGACAATTAAATACAAACACTTAACCATCGACACAGTAGGCTAGTCGGAATCTATTATTCACTTCTAGTGTAAGTATCACAGATATTTCTGACATGTAAATCAATTCAACATAGAAAACCGGCAATAAACTTCTAATATACGGTGCTCAATAAGCTCTTAGAAATTCTCTAGGGCGGGAGAGTAGAAATTAAGAGAGAGGGCCAAGAAAATTTAGTTTGTATTATTTCCTGGAGAAAATGAAGACTATTTTATGCATGGTTCGAATGCATGTATTATTTCAAGAGTGCCTCTCTCTGTCCTTGTACATATAGTCAATGAATAAAGAAGAAGAATTTGAAATTTGAAGCACATTTTCCATAATTTATAATCAGTCGGCCAGCATCTTTGACAAACAGCATAAAGTTAGCTGATAGAAAACGTCTCTCAAAGATTTCCGGGCCTTCCAAGGTCTGACAATAGGATTTTGCTTGCAGTTCGGACAATACAATGTTCCTGTCTATAATTGTTTTTCAATTTACAGTTAGCAGTGAACGTTAAAAGGTCTGCGGATTTTGCTGGCCGTAATTGTTTTCCATCTTGAAGAGTATCCGCCATTCATCGCACAATTGATTTCTCAGTGAAGAGCATTATAAGTGATTGAATATATAAATATAAAATTACATTTAAATCTAGTTTTGGAAGTAATATCCAACTATAAGATACATTTCATTGTCTCCATATTGAATTTTATAAATGCTTAAATACTAGCTTTTGCAGTGAAAGTAGGTGCATTGGTTACGCTGGTTTGTTTATTGGCTTTTGAGATGCATTATATGTGGTTGATGTGAACTGTCTTAGGGAAGCCTTATATGACTGCAAATTATGCAATGGTTACGTGGACTATTGATGTAGATTGTGTCAAGAGTTTTTTAAATTTAATTACACAATTATTGAGATCTAATATTTTTCTTACTGCCTTACATTATTTTATTATATTACTATGAAAATATTGCTAGATTATTGTAAACATTATCTTTTGACCAAACTCACCGTCATCATTCCCTTGAGCTTTCTCACCTGTAGTGTCCCTCCCGCTTCATCCTCTGCAAATCTCATTCCTTTTGGAGACCTTTGTCTTCTTGGTAGCCTGGTTGAATTTAATCTTTCAATTTCTCCAGTGATCTTTCTTGCTTCCTTAAATCTTCTCCTTTTCTTTCTAGCCTCAAATCTCGTTCACTGTAATGAGGCCTGAAATAATCCTGAATGTCAGAAGCTACTTGCATTAACTCTACAACACTGAGTTGAAAACTTAAAATTCTACTTGTGATCTTTCGATGGGGTATCATATTATTCCCTTTCACTTCAAGTAAACCTTTAAATGCATGATTTACATTTCTTACCCAAATTTTGGTCTGAGACGGAGTCCTTGCAATATCAAACCTACACCTTCAACTTGATCTTTACATGTATGTAAAATTTGCAAAGTATTTGGTAATGAAAATGTTTTAGATGTGTTGAAAAGCTCCACATCTATTTGGACAAGGTGAAAAAGTCCCTAGGAAATTTATGTATCGCAAGCCTTTTGATACATACCCAATTTACAAGTCAAGAATAACAATCAAGGAGTGATGTACAAATGTGACTTTCTTATCTTACTCTTCCTTGGATTTGAGTGATTATTAATCCTTGACAACAAGTTTCTCACATAAGAAGCTCCTGATGATAGTTTACACTATAATCAATTTGCAATTATTAAGGTTTGAGTACTAGTCCCACTGTCTGGAACATTTGGAACTTTTAATTATTTTCCTCCCACTAAATGTTCCAGGAAGACCTATCAAAGAAAGATAGGCTCAGGTTTGGTCTTTCTAAGTTATTAGAGCTATTCTTTTTCTTTACATGGGGTGTCGCTCCAATCTAGTCTAGTGAACCATCGACCAATGTGAGCTATGGTGAGACTAGTCCCCCCACAGCTGAGATGAGCCATCCGTAAGATTTCTCACCTCTTATATCCAGGAGAGATTTGTACCTGAGACCATGGGGAACTACCCAAAACCTCAAGCCAACTCATCTACCTGTGCAGGGTCAGCACAACAAACTATTATGCATATGTAATTGAATATTACTGTTTGACTTTGTAGGCTGCTGCTTTCACTAAGGGACTCAAGTGCCCTATGAGAATGGTGGACTTTGGTAGAAGGTTGTGCCATGGAAAACAACGGATAATTTAAACTTTAATAATCTATTTAATAACTGTTTTGAGCAAAATTCTTGATGATATGTTTGGTTACAATACCAAACCACCTTGAAAACTAAGGAATCGATACATATTTTTATTGAACTAAAATTATAAAGAAGGAAGTTTAGAAAAAATAGGAACTAAATGGGATAGAGGAGAAATGGAATTGTCTTATATTAGGAAAATGAATGTAAGATGTTTAGCAAATATTCTAGGATATAAAATGTATTGTAGTTCAAGATACATATCAATGATAGTAGGAGTCATATAAACTACATATAAGATAGTTATAGACAAAGGAAAGTTTTGATGTGTGCAAGATCATAAGGCAACAACTACTTGAAAATGTGAGGATAATCAAACATGAAAAGATCCAGCCATTTAGATTTGGATAACTAATTATGTATATATACTTTCATATCTTACATAAATTCCCTCATATGTCAAATTCATCTTGGGTGTCTGATAAATGCATTATGGAACTTATCACTGATTAGTACAACATGTAGAATAAGGCTATGTTTATAGAAGGTAACTTTGGAATGATTAAAGGTTTTCATATTAATATGAAACAAAGACATAGAATTCCAAGGGCAATTATAGAGAAGTATGTAGAGAAAATTATCTTTATTGTGGAAATAGATCAATTATACCTACATGAAAGTAGTTGACCCATGGAATATCTTCCTACATCCTATGGGTTATGAAGTGACACAAGAGATGCTAGAAGGTTATTCTAAGGTGATGCTAGAGTCACCTAGGGACACTACTTGTGAGAGATGAGGTACCTACCAAGAGAAGTATAGTATGGTGAGAGAACAATTATATAGTTGTACTAGGAAAAGGAAAGTGGAAAACATGGTAGAAAAGATAGTCATACAAGGAGATACAAGAAAAGAAGAGTGGAAAGAAGTTAAGAAAATGACACAGTATAACTATTCCATGGCAGATTGAGTTGTTGCATTTCTGGGTGTGAGAATAGGAATGTATCAATGGAATCTCTGAGCTTATTACCTCAGAGATCCAAAACCCCCAATCCTCTAAGGCCACTCAAACTTGTAGGCAAGGTCCCTGTTAAGAAATTTGACCTTTGCTAAGGTTTTCTGAGAATTTAGTTTTTATTTTGAGCTATGATTATTCAATATTATTGTCAACAAAAACATTTTCATTATATTGTTAAAAGGAATCTACTCAAATCTGTAGGGATTCTTTCATGGTTTCAGATTCTCTCATTTATTTACTTTGAGCTATGATTGTTCAATTCTATTATTAATAAAAACTTTTTAATCATAATGCCTGAGGAAATCTACTCAAATCTAAAGTTCTTTCCTAGTTTCAGATTCTCTCTTTTACTTACTTTGAACTATGATTGTTCAATGCTATCATCAACCCAATAGAAACATTTTCATCATAATGTTCAAGCAAATCAGCTCAAATCTATAGAGGTTCCTTCTTAGTTTTACATTCTCTATCTTATTTACTTTGATCTATGATTGTTCAATGAGCTCTTGTCAACAAAAACAATTTCATCATAATGTTCAAGTAAATCTATTTAGATAGCCTACCATAAATAAATCATATAGGTAATCCTTGCTCATGTCCATTTCAATAAAGCATTGCATTAGAGTTGAAATGTTGGTCACCTCTATAAAACTTGAATAGATTGCACCACATGCATGGTATTTTTTGATTGCCCTTAACCCTAAGAAAATATCAGCAAATAGAAGCATATGTCAATTTTAAAATTAATTCAAAATGAAATCTTTTCTAAGGACATTCAAAACCCAAACTGCCCTTTTTTGCTAAAAAGATATTTAAATGTAGTCATTGAGAGTATTAATTGATCCAAGGGAATCAACTTTCTAAGAAGCTAAACTAACTCAAATAGTTAAATAAATACCACTTGAAGCTTAGTAACTTAAAATCATTTATATAGAAGTAGGGAACTAAAAGAGAGCCCGTGCAGGGTTAATCAACAAGATTCTTGAGATAGGTATAAAGCATCAACCGAAGTCACATTTGTCAACATCAAGCAAACTTGTTCCTTAGTTTCACATTATTTAGAGTTGGTATAATTAATTTATTTTACTTATCAGATAATTAATTTTAGCATGAATTCATCTTATTCATTCCCAATCCTTACATTTAAGAATAGGTAAAAACTCGAGCATCTCAAGAATACACTCTTATCTCCTTGTTTTATAATTGATAAAGTATTCCAAATGTCTTTAACTGGTAGGCATTTTAATTAGGTTTTAATCTTCCCCAATGTATTTTAAAAACACCATTCCCAATCCTTGAGATGCACTCCTAAGCAATTGTATGGTAATTCTATGTACTAACATGTATAGCAAATAAATATTGGAAATGACATTTGGTTGAACTGTAAGGAAATTGGATAGAAATTTCTTGTGTAGAATAAATAACCAAGTCTAAAAGACTATTGGGATCCCTACCTCTCTCCCTCTCAATTTCAAATTGAAATAGATGTTTAAGTTAGCTATGTGTATCAGACAATATTTGTATTCTTGCAAGAGATAATTTCAGACAAGGGTTTTGTGGATGACTTTGTTCGTGAATTCTATCAAAAAATTCACATGCCTTGTCTATGCTTCCATTTTTCAAACATGTCTACCATGGCAATTGTGACTACAATATCCAAAAAAAATTCTTTATGCTTTAATGCATGCCCATAGCTTATTCCAAAGATCTTGTTTTGGCATAGGCATCAATAATGTTGGCAAAGGTTGTGTGATTTAGCTTTATACTTGCCAACTACATTTGCTTGAATATAAAAACACATGTTATATATGTGTTTAAACATATATAGACACACGATTTTCTTGGAAAATTGAGCAGCTTTCTTTCTTAGTTTCAATGGTGTGTGCTCTTTCCTTGCCTCTTGGTCTATGGATTGCAGAACTTTGAGCTCAATGGGCAACCCATGGCAATCCCAACTAGACACATAGTGCACCTTATACCCTTCAACCAACATATACATGTTGATAAAATCTTTCGGTATCTTGTTCAAGGCATGCCCAATATGAAAATATCCATTGGCATAAGGGGGACCATTGTGAAGAGTAAAAATATCCCTCATGTTCTTGTTTGCAACCCTATTTAATCTCTATTTCTCATCCCACAAATTTTGTATTTCTAGTTCACGTGCTATTGAATTGGCTCTGAGGGTGAAGCTTGTCTGAGGTAAGTCAACCATATGCTTGTTCCTTCATACTTTCATATAGCTTCTATGTTGATTTATGCTGACTGGAAATGACTCAACATATGACCATCCATTAATTTGACAACACTTGATATTGAACTCATTGTTTTATGTCTTTGCAATGCTAAGGAGAATAATAAATTGTTGTTCCTTCTTTTCTTTTGTCTACCACTATTAATCACTAGTGCAAGTTAATCTCATATATGTGTGTGTGTGTGTGTGTGTGTGTGTGTGTGTGTGTGTGTGTGTGTGTGTGTATACGCGCGCACACACACACACACGCACACACACACACACACACATATATATATATGGAAATATACATTTAAACATATATATCTACATAAATATAATTGTAAATACATACATACATACATACATACATACATACATATATACATATATATATATACATATATATATATATATATATATATATATATATATATATATATATATATATATATATATATATATATATATATATATATATATATATATATATATATATATATATATAAACTATCTCCAATAATTATATATACTTGTATATGTATATATATGCAGATTTGAATCATTCATATGCTCTCCTCTATATATGTATATTTCTATTCGTGACCAAAGCTAGAAGTGTAAGGTGCTAAATAGTTTTATGGATTCCTATTTTGATAATAGGTGACTTGTCAGATATTTTTTTTAGTGGGGTAAGGCCTATTAACCCCTTACCCCCCTTCTTTTCATTACCATGGAATATTGTTTTTTTATTGTAGGTTATTCAAGGATTGCAACATTTACCTCCAATGTCCACCATTTCTTTAACCAGACTGAGATCTCCTCAAAATTTTGTCTCTCCAATTTCCTCCAAAATTAATATTTTAAACCCTCTTAGTTGTTGTTATTTGTAATCCCCAATATGTTGGGAAGGGAATTTTGCTAAGACAGATTTTGATCCAACATTGTATTTGTTTTTGGAGATTCTTCTATCAGAAATCCTCCCCTTGTATAAAAGGAGGTATGCCTTCTTAAAGACCCTTATAAAGGGTATCTGTAATGTATACAGGACTTCGGTCCCTATCTATACTAGGGGTTTTCTTTGCCCTATTATTTTCCCCCCAGTGCCTATAGTTGAATAGGGAAATTTTTTTGTAAAATCTTCTGATAATATGATATAAAGTCTTGATTAGTATTGCGTATTAATGAATTTTATTTCATATTAATGAATGTTACGTGATTGGATTGATTTAATGTTATAGTTCATAAATGGATGAATGAAATGAATGATGCATGTAATTAGATGTTAATGGGGAATTTAGGTTGATGTTAGGGCGACGAGGGTGAGGCCAGATGAGCTTCCACCTTCACGTGGTTGGCCTTGTTAAATAGAGAATATTAAAGTATTCTCGAAACGAAGTGAAGTTCAAACTAACATACCTTATTTCCTTTATTATTAATGTTTTTTTAGTTGTTCTCTTAATTTTGTGTGAAATAGAAATTACCATCTTCATCTCCAATTGGCTCTGAGGGTGAAGCTTGTTTGAAGTAAGTCAACCATATGCTAAACTTGACACATCTTTTAGTTCCAATAAGTTATTGTTTCCTACTTGGGTTCTATCTAAAATTTGCTAAATCTTTAGGCTCTCATGCATATTTATAGAGGACATTGTGAACAAGGATGGTTTGGATAAGTACTATTTCTTATTCATAATGGACGATTGAAAGGTTTATGAAAGTGGAATGATGCTTTTCTCTTTGGTTTGGAGCATGTTAAATAACTAACGTCATTCAATTGACATTGCAGGGCATATGGTAGAGGAAAGTAAGACAATCCTTTGTGTGGTGTCCCTAGATTTGAAAATGTATGCATGAAGCTTTTACAATATGTCATTATTTTTAGTCAATTATAGTTTTTCAACTTAGATAATAAATGATGATTTTTCAATATTGAATTGATTTACATCTTTTGAATTACTTTATTGTAGGGTCATGATATTCTTATTGCTACCATGCTAAATGGTGGTGCTATTATGGACAATGCATTTCTTTTGATTGCAAGTAATGAGAGTTGTCCTCAGCCACAAACTTCAGAGCACCTTGCTACTATGGAAATAATGCATCTTCAGCATATTATTATTCTACAAAATAAAATTGACCCGATCTAGGAGAGTGTAGCAAACAACCAACACGAGGCAATTTAGAAATTTATTCAGGTAAGTTGAAATTCATTCTGTACATTTTAAATATATTTAATCTCAATGCTAAATGCATTGATGATTGTTACTAATTCTCATATTAGCATTTGTTTTTCCTTGTGACTCTAAGGTGTTGTAAATGTTTTGGTTCTATTAGGGTACCACTATTTTTTGCAGCAAATAGATGCATTGCTATGGTTCAAGAGATCAACTAACTATCATGGATGTTATTTGGTTCTCAGCCGATAGCATCCAAAACAACTTGCCTGAATCCCTCAATAGAGGTAAACCATTTTTTCTCTCTCTAAATATTGTAGGCTTTCTTATCCTCCAATCATAAGGATATTTATGTTTGTACCCTTCTTTCATGATAAGACATGAGTGTTCATCTAAGCTCTTGACAATAGCCACATTTTCATCACCCAAGACATCCAAACCAGCAAACTCCCCACTTTCTTTAGTAAACTTGCCATTGTCATCTATAGGAAATGATATTGGAAAATTATATTTCATGCCAGTCAAAAAATCTTCTTCACCATGGCCTGGGGTAGTATGAACCAGCCCTATTCTAGATTTCGTCATTATGTAATCTCCATCCACAACAACAGGGCATTTCCTATTTTCTAAGGGATGGATGTAACTGCGATTTTCAAAAATTGAACCACAAAATGTTCCCAACACATCAAGCTCAAGTAAGCCCCACTTCAATTGTAGAGTACTAACTAAATTTTTTGCAACAACAATATGTTGGCTGCTTTCAAAAATAGGCTTTTTAACATCTTCTGTAGTAGTATCTACATATGATTTTGTGCTTACCTAGACCATTGCATAAAGAAGCTAACCATTGACTGCAACAACAACATTTGTGTAATATCCCCAACCAAATAGAATTTAATAATCTGCTGATTATTACACCATCTACAATTGATAATTATCCAAGTCTATTGCCAATACAGGAATGGTCTCATCAATATTTTTGGTACCAATATCTCATATTTAAAAAGAGTTAATTATTATCCAAAGAGCTTGTCTCTATTGGCTAATGACTCAATGGCAAGACAATAGCTCTAAACCTTTGACAACAACATTTGATAAGACTATGGAAAGATACAAAGTCTCAGAAACGACAACATCAACATTACAAGAACATTCAAATAGTGACAATAAATGCCTTAGGACCAATGTCATTATACATTACATGATAATATCATTACCAAACACTTGCTATGGATGCATGCAAGTATCTTTGAGATTAAGGTTGTCCAAATCGATAATAATCATAAGAGTTATGTTATTGTGTTACTCCCTCAGCCAATTCTCATTATTGGTTTGTCTTAAAACATAATAAATGACAACCCACTGCTAACTAAGGGTGACAACTTTTCATTGTGTCCCTTCATCATTTACAAATATCCAAGTCGATTGGCTATGAGAGGGGGGTATGAGAATTGATTTTATAATAAAAGATTCTCTTATGGATTCCACTAACTAAGCATTTATGTTGCTATTGCAACTTTATATATTAAAGTGCAGGCATTAATACAACAAATCAGAGGTGGCACCATATTTAGAGCATATTCATTTTTGCATATCTGAGATGACTCCAAATCAACAGATTGCATAATTCATATTAAAGAATATTAGAGATCACTCTGTCATTCAATTATCCTAACACAAAAACATATATTACATTACCTAGCAAAGACAGTTTGCAAGGTACGTGCATATTCCATAATTGTTAAGTCAGAGACAATCACATATAATTATTCAAACTGCTAGGGTCTATTGCAGTCATAGCCTTGTTAGATTCATTATATTCCATTATGGCATTGAAATTATAGTTGTAAATATATATATTCTATTCCCATCTCCATTACATAATTCATTGTCATTACATTTCTCATTATACACTTGTTGCATTAATTGCATATTACACCAACACTTGCATATTAATTCATTAGTTCATTTTATCCATATTAGTATTTGGAATTAATAGTCATATATACCTTCATTATTCAGCATTCATAAATCAATAGAATTAGCTATAATATTGCAATAGCTCACGTAGTGTCCAAGAAACATAAAAAGAGGACATTACAATTTTTAGGAATTGTCCATAGGGTTGTAGTCTAGATAGCCAAACCAAACTGGGTAGAAGTCCTTTGAGAAAATCAGGACCTGTGTTTGATACATTAACCACTTTGAAAATAACATAAACACTTCTTGATATGTTTCCCTCTGGATACTCCAACTCAGCCTTAGCCAAAGTTATGCTAGATGAGGACTCTAATGAATTAATTTTTGGCCTCTATAAATGTGGCCCCCCAAAACAAATTGCCCAAACAATTCAATCTGTACAGCTTCATATATACTTTGGAGCAAGTGTCAAATAGGGGGACTAGGCAGATGGTGCACCTTATACCCTTCAAGTAGCTTATATTTGTTGATAAAATATTTCAGTATCTTGTTCAACGCATGCCCAATATGCAAATTTCCATTGGCATAAGAGGAACCATCATGAAGAGTAAAAAGATCCCCCGTGTTATTGTTTACAACCCTATTTAATATCTATTTCTCATCCCACATCTTCTATGTTTCTAGTTCATGTGCTATTGAATTGGCTCTGAGGGTGAAGCTTGTCTGAGGTAAGTCAACTGCTTGTACTCATTTTCATCTTTAGTTTTTCCTTGAGATGTTTTATGTGCTATTGCCATGACAAAAACCTTCTCTCCAAATGAAAGAGTTGAGCAAGACCTATCAGAAACTAAAATAAGAAATAGGTATTTTTTTTGCAGCAAATAGATATGCATTGCCAAATTGCTTGAAACTAGGGATGGATGTAGAGTTGTGTTTAAGAAAAACCCGCAAAGAAGAAAGTGCAAGGGTATTAGAAGCAACCAACAACCTATTTCCTCATAGGACTGCACATGTAATAGTTAAAGAGGATGAAATGCTACCCCTAATTGGACATTAAAAAATTTCCCAGTCCATAGCCCTTAAATAAACAATGTTGACCAATTTGAGATTAGAAACCTTATTCAACACACTTTCGCTTATTTTTTGCACTTCAGCTTCTACATCAGCACTCACATAGGGGATAGAAGCCCACAACAAAGATGAAGACTACCGGTCTGTGGTGCAAGTTAATCATTGATGAAGTAGACAATGAAGAAGTGCCCTCTCCACAACCCTTACAACCACAATGTCAACCTCATGGAGATTAGAAACCTTATATTAATTGGTGGTTTTGACCCCAAAAATTTTAGTTGCATTTGCATCACTCACATAGTTGATGGTGCCCTATGCATAAATGTCCATTTTGTCCATGCTATATCAAGCAATTGTTTCTTATCCAAACCATTTAATTTGCAACCTTTTAAATCTCTACAAAGGTAAAGTTGGAGTAGGAGAATTTTTCTTCTCAAAGGTGTCCTCTGATTGTAAAGCATCCATTCCATTATCTATTGAACTAGATATGTCTTGTTTGTTGAACAGATAATGGAATGGATGCTTTACAATCAGAGGATACCTTTGAAAAGAAATTTTTTTCTACTCCAACTTTATCTTTGTAGAGATTTAAAAGGTTGCAAATTAAATGGCTTGGATAAGAAGCAATTTCTTGATACATCATTAAAAAAAAATTTGACCAAACATTGGTCAAAATTTCCACCAACTAAAAAAAATTTTGACCAACCATTGGTGGAAATTTCCACCAATGCTAAAAAGTTTCAACCAAACATTGGTGGAAATTTTGACCAATGCTTGTTAGTTTTCTACCAAGCATTGGTCAAAATTTCCACCAATTAAAAAAATTTCAACGAATGGATTGGTCAAAATTTTGACCAATTAAAAAAAATTTGACGAATGGATTGGTTGAAATTTTGACCAACATTGACAAATCAAGACCACTAAAAATTATTTTTTTTGACAAATGTATTGGTCAAAATTTTGACCAACCTATAGGTTGGTCGAAATTTCAAAGAGAAAAACTTTGACAAACATCTTGGTCAAAATTTTGACCAAAATTGGTCAAAATTAGAGTTCAAATTTATTGGTGGCCTCATTACTATAATCATTTTCATCTCTAATAATGATCCTGCATCCTGTAATCCCTAGGTTACCCTTTGAAGTGCCATCAAAATTGATTTTATACCACCCATTAGGAGGTCAATCCCATCTAGCATTACTTATAAGGTTGTTCTCTTTGTGGAGATGATGAATTCCATCCATCTTCCAGTTCTTAATGATAGTAGTCTCCCAATCACCTTGAGGCTCTTGATCTTTACCACTCATCCTAATATTCTTAGTCACTGCCCTCCTGATCTTGTGAAATATTTGGTTGGAATTTGACTTCTTACCTCTAAAGACCCTATCATTTGTTTCTTTCCAAACCCCCCAAAACAAGTGAGGTAGGAGAAAGTTTCAAATATTGATAATCATAATATTGTGAGAAGGAGTCTTCCAAGATGTAAAAAAATCTTGGATATTGTTAGGAAAAACCCACTCATTACACAAGATGTTGGAAATATTCAAGACTATGCTAGGTTACTAAGAGGGGAAGGGTGAATCAAAAACCTTAAAATCTTTACCAAATTATGATCTGAATTGAAATAATCCAATAACCATTAAATCATTAAATCAGATCTAACTGTATGCATGAGAAACTGAAAACATAAACATTCATGGCACATGGACACAATAACTTGGTGACCTAGAAACCTTCCAAATAGAAAGTAAAACTGGGGTGGGGATGATACCCATAAAACTTCAATAATGCAACATAAAGTTGGCCTATTAAGGCTTACAATAATCACTTTTGATGATCTTCCTAGTTAGGAGAAATTAGGACTACTAGGTCTACCTTGTTAGAGGTTTTACAAACATACAATGAAGTATGCACTCGGTAAAGAGATTTAACAAAAGATTGTTAAGTCTGTTAGAATGAAATAGTAGATCTCTAACTTACAACTAATTTTTTGATAGAGATTCTTTGAAGTACTAATCACCTTTATGTGATAGATATGACTCTGCTGCTGCTTTGCTGATATGGCCTTACAATATACTTTGTTGCTAATTCACATTCACATGCTTCTTACATATTCTTCACTCTCACTTCTTTTTCATGCATTAATTCATCTATCTATTCATTCACATACTTGGTTATGATACAACACACACACACACACACACACACACACACACACACACACACACACACACACACACACACACACACACACACACACACACACACACACACACACACATCCAATTTACAAAACTACAAAGTCAACCAATATACAAGTTAACACCAACATTACAAAGTCAGCTCAAATGAAGACACTCGAGTTCTGAAGACTGACTTGGTGAAGTTATGATACATGACATCCACTATCATTACTCAACATCATCATGTATTCGGTAAAAGTAGAAGCTCGGTCCATACTAATCATTTCAAAGTAGTCTCAAACTCTGTCTACACTGGTGACTCAGTAGATACTATGTAACTTGGTAGAAATTGAATTACTTGTTTACCATGACTACACTTGATGAACACTGATCATCATATAGTTCAGTTAACACTGGCTTCACTTCACATGAACTATTGGCTCAGTTTGAACTATGAAGCTTGGTAACCACTGAACTGCTCGAGTTGAATAGGTGGACTTTACACTACCTAATTCTACACAGTTTTAACTATTGCACTTCACTCTAATTGGATTCACTTGGTAACTACTAGAATGCTCGGTAGGAACTATAAAGCTTGGTGGCTACTGAATTACATGGAAAACAATATAGACTATTCAATGAGCTCGGTAGCCATATAAAATCTAAATAAGTGTCAACTTGACTTAATGTCAATAATCTCCCCCTTTGGCATTAGTGACAAAAACACTTATCAGCCAAAAACTTATATACATCACAGTGTGATACTGGCTCGGTACTATTTTTGAGACTTTTCAAAAAAATTCTTTGTAAGTATATACAATATACTTTTCTTTCATTTGCACAATTCTCCCCCACACAATATACATACTATTTATCATATATACATATTATTTCTCATATATGCATATTGTTTCTCCAACTTTTTGACAATAATGCCAAAGATTTATTCAAAACTCATTACATAGAGATACCAATATAAGAAAGAAACTCCTAATGTACCTTAAGTATGAGTGCTAAAGTCGTATCCCAATTCTATTGCAAAACTTTGCATGTACGTAGAGAAACTTGGACTTCTATAGAGAGTTCTATCATGTGATCTGCAATTAGGAAGTTGTTGTCATGGATCAATGTTTTTGAATAAACAATGTGTTTCTACATTATGTCCATGATGGGAAGGATCATATTCTAAATATCTATCAGTGAAGGCTAGATCCTTGCTTCTTCTCTCAACAACTCTGCCTGCATATCTAACAAGAATCTAATTTTCATATGATGCACAGAGCTTGATCTAGGGTCAAGTTGCAACTGTTGTGCAATAGCCTTCAAATCTTCATCAATATTTGTCAATTTTCTCTTTATTTCCTTTGTGAACTTGATAACATTACATAATTTTCCAAAAAGTGATGTTACATTTGTGCAAGAGTTTTCAAGATTGGTCAAAATTGAGGAAAGCTCCACTTGTTGAATGATAATTTGTTGAGAAATGTGCTCAAGTACTTTGTTATCAAATTTTTTCTCTGCTTTCTCAATCAATTTGTCTTGACCACTAGAGTCCTCATTAAACTTTTTGACTGCTTCTTCCAATTGAAATAAAATGTGTTAAGAAGTATCAACTTCAACGCCTATTACCTCAGTCAAAATATTCTTAGCACTTTCTATGATTTTATATTCTCTATCTCTTTCCTCTCTCAATTTCTTCTATTTGGCTTTCTTTTGGAGGAGCTAACTAGCTATTTGCATTTGATTTTTAGTGACATTATCAAAATCTCACTTTGGAATCTCAATCTCCTCATCTAGTTCAATATCCTCCTCTATCTCCTTTCCACTCAAAAGTCTTGTACTTGGTTGAGCCTTAGGTTCAACTACCTTTGTACATAATGCCTTAGAATCCAAAATGGAAACAATAGTAGAGATAGTAGGACTAGCTATAAAAATTGATATAGTACCAATAGATGAAATAATGGCTAGAATGCTTACTGAATCCAAAATTGATATACTTATAGAAGTATCCAAAGCTATAGAAAACAAAACTGTAGAATCCAAAATTGTAGAACTTGAAATTGTACTTATTGCTAAAGAACACAAAATTGTAGAACATGCTATACTCACTGGTGATGAACCTGACTCAAGAACTAAAGAAGAGGGAGGCTACAACTTGGTAGATCAAGTGGTAGACACTTCCATTAGTGATGTGCTAAGTTGTGAGGGAGCAAAGAGTGATTGGACATTTGATGTATCTATTGTGGTCACAATCAAACTTGTTGAAGCTATCTCCAAACTTGATGTAGCCGCCAATTTGCTTGGAGAATGAGGAAGTGATGCAATGACTTTGGCTGCTATCTTCATAGGTTCAGTCTCCTCATCATCTTCTTTGTCTTCCTCAGTAGCTTCTTCCTCTTTATCTTCTTCAACTTCTTCATTGTCAAATTGTATTATTTAAAAGTATGTTCTTTCTTCCTCATCATCACTATCATCATCCTTGACTTCTACTGAAAAGTCACCCTATTTATGCAAGTGATAAATATTCTTCCACATACCTATAGCATTCTTGACTACATTCTCTATATCTTTTAACAAAATTAAAGAAGTATTGAATCTAAGAGTCATCTTGTCTTAAATTTTCTTCATAGACTCTTTTACCTCAGCATCAGTAATTCTTAGTAACAACTACCTTAGGGTTTTTATATAGAATTCTTTTTCTATTTGCATAGCTAAGTCCCATTTTGGCTTCAATCTCTCTAATAATTTATTAGAAATCTACGAGGCTATCTAATCAGGGGAATACTTCCATTTACCCATCTTGGTTAGCACCAATTCTTCAATCTATTTCTTTTCAGCCTCTATCCTAGTCTCATACTTTAGTGATTTGAAGTTAGTTATGCCTACACCTTCTTCCAATTGTTTCAATTTTTCCTAGAAGGTGGGAGGAGGCTTGCTAAACACAACTTTACTACCTTTCTTTCTAGATCTCCTGGTAAACACTGTAGTGGATGGCTTGGGTGGCTTGGTGATGATCACCTTGCCTTTCTTCTTCACTGGCTCTTCTTCTTTTTCTAACTCTTCTTCATCCTCTACTTCATGATCATCTTCTCCCTTACCCTCAGTCAACATAAGAGGTGTGTTGGTTTTGAGTTTTGCTATTCTCCTCTTGCCTTTGTTAATCGCATGTGGAAGCTTGATTTCAAGCTCTATTCTTGCCTTGGCCTCATCATATGTTCCAAAGTGTGGTGCCTTTGGATCAATAGGTTCATTTATCAAGGCTTCAATTATGTCTTTTGCTTCATCAATGTTCACCTCATAGGGAAGAGGTTTAACCCATACAACTCTTGGTTTTACTAACTGAGTGTAGACTTTGTCATTGTCTACCATGAAACAAACATCATCTTTGTAATCTTCAACTAATTTCCTGGGAATTTTGAATCTATTATTCATTTTCTCCTTGAAGACATAAAAGTAGTTATCCATTATGTTGACAAAATTCTCACCCATTTCTACAATATATTCATTAATATGATAGGAAAATGGCACATCCTTTCTCCATACGACTGTACCTTTTGAAGGGAAAAAATTTTGAAGATAGAAAAATAGACATGTTAACAATGAACTAAATTTACAAGGATTGTTCTTGGATGTCCTTATATTTTCCATGTTTTTGTTAAACTGTTTTAACAACAAGTCTGCAAGATCATATGAAAGATTTTTCTTCATGACCTTGAATGCCAAGTCTACTGCTTCACATGACACACTATTTAGATGACTAGAACTATAGATCTTGTGTGCCATCACATTTATGCCAAATTTTAGTTTTGCATCTATTACACTACTAATCTTCATACCTCTAGCATCGCACTTGGCTAGGGTTTTCTTCTTTAACTCTACCCGACCTAGGGTTTTAGTATATTTGGCTTTGGAGAGCATGGGAAGGCCAATGATACAATGAATCATCTTCTTAGTGATCAAAATTGGTTTCTCAAGCCATAACTAACCATTGTGAACTCAGCTTAGGATGTATCTAACCCATTTAATTGTGAAACTTTGGGGCAGGTGGGGAATCTGGGTTAAACCCTCATCTTCCAAATGTTTATGTTCGAGTTTAAGAAAACCATTCAAACACAATTTACCAAGGGAATAATCCATCTCTAGGGTTCTAATTTCTTAAATTGCACACTTAAAATAAGTTTGGATATCATTAATGAGTAGTACCTTAGGAGGGATCTATGATTGAGCTCCATTTGGATCAAGGGTTTTCGCAATTGCTAGTACAAGTTTGAAATCTGGTGGTTTCCATTTGACTCCTTGAACCAAAATTTCTAACCCTTTCTTTGCCTTGCTACTACTGCTTGATGCTACCATGGCTACTCGGTAGGTGATGGAAAACTTTGAAAATTTTTATTGCAAATTCTGTTCAAAATCACTTGATTGAAATACACTTAAAATTTTTGATGAAAAATGAATTTGATCTCCTGTCTTTTTAATAATACTTCTCCATTAATGCTTAGTACAAAAGTACCTATGATGACATCATTACGCGCAACAAGCTGTCATCCACTATCTATTTGGATCACTCAGTGAATGCTTCGTAATTCAGTAACCAAACATGTGTGACTAGTTACTCCTAACCTTGCTCAATAGAGTCCATGACCCAACCTTACTCGATAGAAAAAGTAACTCAATGATAACTAATCTTCTGTGATCCCTTTGTATCTTTAATACTAATCTGGATCTTTGCTTCCTTTCAATTTTGGAACTGTTTAGATGTGATCATGATAACGCAGTTCCAGTTCTTGCTTAAGAACTTAGTTGGAAATGGTGGAGTCACTCACTTCTTAAGTGACATGACCATCATTTCTTGGACTTGCTTCTTCAATGGATTTAGGAATCCATTGCTACCTCATTTGCTTTCTAATGTTGTCTACTTTAACTTTCTTTTTATGTTCAATTCTACTTGTATTCATACAATTCTTGGCTAGATGACCAAGTTCTGTAGAAGCAAAACATCTTATGGTGGTATCTCTCTTTCTTTTGTGATGTTTAACATAGTTCATGCCAATGTGTCCATACTCTCCATAGTAATGACATCTACACCAGGTGTTATAGTCCCAACCAAATATTGCTTTCACAATTTTCTGTGTTGGATTGAATGACTTGGTTTTGCAGTTTGATTCCTTGTGACCTTGTTTCTTGCATTTGTGACACTTGCCTTCAAATTTTGGTTTCTCTTTACATGCATTAGCCTTGTGACCATACTGATTGCAATTGTAACATTTACCATTGAATTTTGCTTTACCATTACTCCAACATTTGTTTGATGTATGACCTATCTTACCATAGTGATTGCAAGTAGGTCTTTGATTCCTTTGAGCACCTTGTTTAGAGGTTTCAACTTCTTCTTTGTATCCAATTCCTACTTTACCTTTTTATCTGTAGAGATTCTACTCATTCAGTTGATTCAATTGATTCATGTCTGCTTGGGATTTCATCATTCTCTCATTGATTTTCTTTTTAGTGTTTAGGTCATTTTTCAATCTTTCACTAATTTTCTTTTCAGATCTTAGCTCACTTCTTATTCTTTCATTGATTTATCTTTCTAAATTTAGATAATTCCTTAATCTGTCATTGATCTATCTTTGACTCATGATTTATTTATTTGCATTGGAGATTTGATCTATAAGATCTTCATGTTGAAGGGATTTGGTTCTGGATCTCATTATTTCTTCCATCCATTTCTTCTTTCATCTTGTTCCTTTGTTCCAAGATTTCACATAGCCTTATTGACTGGATTTCTTGTTCTCTTTTGAGCTTTCTTATTTCTTCTTGTAGGGAACCGTTCTTCTCTAAGAGTTCTTTGATTGCATCATTTGCTTCATCTGAACTTCTTGAAGGAAAAGGTTTTCAATCTTTTCTTCAATGTACTAGTGATCATTCATTTAATTCACAAGTTCCTTCCTTCTTTTCAGAGATTGGGAAAGTTTCTCGTTAGCTTTCTTGAGTTGTGTAATGGCCATTTCTAGATCTAGCTTTTCATTGTCAATTTCCTTATCAAGTCTAAATATCTCCATTTTCCTTGATCTTTGCTTGAGCTACCACAAATGCTTTGATACCAGTTGTTGGAAATATTCAAGACTATGCTAGGTTACTGAGAGGGGAGGGGTGAATCAGTAACCTTAAAATATTTACCAAATTCTGATCTAAATTGCAATAATCTAATAACCATCAAATCATTAAATTAGATCTAACTGTATGCATGAGAAACTGAAAACATAAACATTCATGGCACATGAACACAATAACTTGGTGACCTAGAAACCTTCCAAATAGAAAGTAAAACTGGGGTGGGGATGATACCCACAAAACTTCAATATTGCAGCATAAAGTTGGCCTATTAAGGTTTACAATAATCACTTCTGATGATTTTCCCTATTGCAAGAAATTAGGACTGCTAGGTCCACCTTGTTAGATGTTTTACAAACATACAATGAAGTATGCACTCGATAAAGAGATTTAACAAAAGACTATTAAGTCTACCTTGTTAGAGGATTTAGACTAGTTCACCTATTAGACTGAAATAGTAGATCTCAAACTTATAATTGATTTGCTGATAGAGATTCTTTGAAGTATTGATCACCTTTATGTGATAGATACGACTCTGTTTCTCCTTTTTTGATATGGCCTTACAATATACTTTGCTACTGATTGACATTCAGATGCTTCTTACATATTCTTCACTCTCACTTCTTTTTCATGCATTCAGTCATCTATCTATTCATTCACATAATTGAATATGATATAATACATTACAGACACACACACACACACACACACACACACACACACACACACACACACACAAACACATCAATCCAATTTACAAAACTACAAAGTCAGCCAATATAAAAGTTAACACCAATATTACAAAGTCAGCTCAAATGAAGACACTTGGGGGTTTTGAAGACTGACTTGGTGAAGTTTAGATACATGGCATCCACTATCATTACTCTACATTGTCATGCATTCAGTAGAAGTAGAAGTTCAGTCCATACTAATCATCTCAGAGTAGTCTCAAACTTGGTCTACACTAGTGACTCGGTAGATACTGTGTAACTTGTTAGAAACTAAATTACTCATTTACCATGATTGCACTCATTAAACACTAATCATCATATAGCTTGGTTAACATTGACTTCACTTCACATGAACTACTGGCTCAGTTTGAACTCCAAAGCATGGTAACCACTAAACTGCTCGGGTTCAATTGCTAGACTTCACACTGCATGATTTTGCATAGTTTAAACTATTGCACTTCACACTAACTAAATTCACTTGGTAACCACTAGAATGCTCAGTAGGAACTATAAAGCTTGGTGGCTACTGAATTACATGGAAAACACTGTAGACTATTCAATGAGCTCGGTAGACATACATAATCTGAATAAGTGTTGTCACTAATAACAAACTTGACTTAATGTCAACATAAGAGTCTAAGAAACTTATCCCATAACTTTATAACATACCAAAAATGTAAAGTCATATGATCAACAGATTCCTCTTCCTCCTTGAAAAGGTAGAATCTATTAACAAGGCATAAACCTTTATTCTTTAAATTGTTCGTGGTGAGAATTTTACCCTACAACAAAATCTGAAAAAAAGATGTTAACTTTAGGGGTCATGCCCTTGAACCAGGCTTTCCCCCAACAAGGTTCACGGTAATATTAAATTTTTTGAACATATAGAGAGGAAATTGAGAACAATCCATTAGGATTAAGATTCCAAATGAGAGAATCCTCCTCTTCAATTAAAAAGATAGCACTCAACATTATGTTTAAATCCTTGAGAGATAAATCCACCTTAGAAAAGTCCACCCATTTACCATCTTCCCAATAATCAACAACATAAGTACCAAAAGCCATCTTGCACTGCATTATATAGCCATTCCAATGTAGATCAGAACTACAAGGGTGATCCAACACCCATATATCATCCCATAATTGGATAGTCTCACCATTGCCCACTTTCCATTTCACCCCCTTATTAAACATCTATTATTTTTTTTGAGCACTTTTCCAAATAATGGATCCACCTTGAGCATTGTCATTGCTAAGAAAATGGTGAAAACTCCCATTATCCATATTATATTTGTTATTCCAAATATTCTTCCATTCTCGATCATCATTAAAATATCTCCAAATAAGTTTAGTCAGCAAATATTCATTCATATTACTAATTCTTCTCAGCTTTAAACCCCATTTTCTAATAAGCTTACAAACCTTCTCCTAGGTTATGAGAGCCAATATTTTCCTTTTTTCCATGCCTTTCCATAGGATTTTTTTTTGGATTCTCTCAATAATATTAGCATATTTCCAAGGAATCTTAAACACACTAAGAGCAAATAGAGGGATGTTCAGAATAGTAGTTTTTAACACAGTAGTCTTACCAGTCTGGCTAAGGAGAGATCCTTTCCACATCGCAAGATTGTTATAAATTTTATCTATCAAGGATCTCCAAAAAGAATTAGGGCGATCAAGGCAAAGGGGCAGACCAAGATAAGACCTCAAGAGACTACCAACCTCATAATCCATAATTCTCTTGATCTTTTCTTTCCTATTCTCATTAAAATTTATGAAGTATATAGAGCTTTTAAATCATTTCATAAATTGACCAGTAGCATCCCCATACTTATTAAGAGCCTTCCTAATATTTCTAGCATTTTTCATTGTAGCTTCTCCAATCACAATAGAATCATCAAAAAATTTATCATGAGAACAAATTTGATCCTTAGATGAGGGTCTAAGAATGACAAAGTCACCTTTTTGAACCATTTTATCAATGAATCTATTGAAGCATTCTGCCATTAAGACAAATAGAATAGGAGATGAAGGGTCACCTTATCTTAAACCAAGAGAGGCTCAAAAGAAAGGAGTCAGGGACCATTGACCAACACCAAGAAAGTGGTAGAAGAGACCAAAATATGAATGAAATCCAAGAATCTATCATTGAAACCAGAAGCTTGTAGGCCTAATATTAGAAAGTCCTCATCCACCTTATCATAGGGTTTAGATAAGTCTAATTTTAGTAGGAACCCTTTGTTTTTAGATTTTGTTAAAGAGTGAATTACCTCATGAAAAAAAATAATAGGATCCAAGATTTTTCTACCTAGCACAAAGCCATTCTATTGTCTTGAGATCAAATAAGGGAGGAGAACCAAAATCCTTAAAGTAAGAACTTTAGCAATAATCTTATAAAAAGAGTTACAAAGACTAATAGGTCCAAACTGATCCAAACTATTAGCCCCTTTCTTTTTGGGTATCAAAAAAATGAAAGTGCCATTAAACTCTTTCAGAAGTTTCCTAGAACCAAAGAAATCCTTGACACCATTAATAACATCCTCTTGAATATGCTAGTAGGTATGAAAGAAAAGAAAGAGAAAACCATCTAGGCCTGACACTTTGTCCCCCTCCAAAGAAAAGACAACCTTTCAAATTTCTTCATGGAAGGAATAGTAGTAAAGCCTCTATTCTAGGCATCATTCAAGATATTAGGAATATAGTCCAAGAAATCTTTCTACAATACACTTTTGGGTATCATAAAATTCCATCTCAAACTAGTGATGGGATTTTCACATCTAGCACCTGAAATTTCTCTCTCAATAATGCTCATGCCATAGATCCCTTTATCATTAAAATATCTCCAAATAAGTTTAGTTAGCAAATATTCATTCATATTACTAATTCTTCTCAGCTCCAAACCCCCTTTTCTAATAAGCTTGCAAACCTTCTCCCAGGTTATGAGAGCTAATCTTTTCTTTTTTTCCATGTCTTTCCATAGGAATTTTTTTTGGATTCTCTCAATAATATTAGCATATTTCCTAGGAATCTTAAACACATTGAGAGCATATGGAGGGATGTTCAGAATAGTAGTTTTCAACACAATAATCTTACCAACCTGGCTAAGGGCAGATCCTTTCCACACCACAAGATTGTTATTAATTTTATCTATCAAGGATCTCCTAAAGGAATGAAGGGGATCAAGGAAAAGAGGCGGACCAAGATAAGACCTCGGGAGACTACCAACCTCATAGTCCATAATTTTCTTGATTGTTTCTTTCCTATTATCATTAACATTTATGAAGTATATAGAGCTGTTAAACCATTTCATTAGCTGACCAGTAGCATCCCCATACTTATCAAGAGCCTTCCTAACATTTCTAGCATTTTTCACCATAGCTTCTCCCATCACAATAAAATCATTAACGAATTGCTCATGAGAACATATTTGATCCTTAGATGAGGGTCTAAGAATGAAAAAGTCACCTTTTTGAACCATTTTATCAATGAATCTACCAAAGCATTCTGCCATTAAGACAAATAGAATAGGAGATAAAGGGTCACCTTTTCTTAAACTAGGAGAGGCTCAAAAGAAAGGAGTCAGGGACCCATTAACCAACACTAAGAAAGTGGTAGAAGAGACCAAAATATGAATGAGATCCAAGAATCTATCATTGAAACCAAAAGCTTGTAGGCCTAATATCAGAAAGTCCTAGTCCGCCCTATCATAGGGTTTAGATAAGTCTAATTTCAGTAGGAACCCTTCTTTTTTAGATTTTGTTAAAAAGTGAATTACCTCATGAACAAAAATAATAGAATCTAGGATTTGTCTACCTGGCACAAAGCCATTCTATTGTCTTGAGATCAAAGAAGGGAGGAGAGACAAAATCCTTAAAGTAAAAACTTTAGAGATAATCTTATAAAAAGAGTTACAAAGCCTAATAGGTTGAAACTGAACCAAACTATTAGCCCCTTTCTTTTTGGGTATTAGAACAATGAAAGTGCCATTCAACTCTTTTAGAAGTTTCCTAGAACCAAAGAAATCCTTGACACCATTAATAACATCCTCCTGAATATGCTAGTAGGTATGAAAGAAAAGAAGAGAAAATCGTATGGGCTCAATGCTTTGTCCCCCTCAAAAGAAAAATACAACCTTTTGAATTTCTTCCATGGAAGGAATAGCAGTAACGGCTCTATTTTGGGCTTCATTTAGGATATTAGGAATATAGTCCAAGAAATCTTTCTACTTATACGTATCTTGAGATGAATATATTTTATCAATAACTCACTGAAATACTTGGTAGCTTCATCTCTAAAGTCTTCTTCTTCCTTAGTAATAACCTCAACTACCTTTCATCTAGAAATTTTTTAAAACATTCTATATTTCATAGTAGTCATGTAAACGTACTTTTTATTTCTATCCCCTTCTTTCCAAAAAATCTTTCTCAAGCATTGCCTCCAAAAGGTCTCTTCTTTAGTGATGATGTCATGTAAGTCCACCTGTTTCACATCCTCCTCCTCCTCCTTAGACACATTCTCATACCCATTCATTTGGATACTAGCCTATATCTCTTTTAGCTCCTCCAAAATCTTCCTTTCACAATCAAAGATGTTACTAGAAGTTTATGTATTTCATCTTTTAATGTTGTCTTTAACATTCCCCAACTTCTTTTTAATTTAAAACATTGTTGTCCCATCAACTTTAATCATCCACCATTCCTTTATAAGATTTTCTATGCTAGGATGTAAGGTCCACATTTTTTCAAAATGAAATGGAAAATTTCTTTTCATAGAAACAAGATCAACTAAAAGAGAAATATGATAATGATTAGACCCTGCTTTCACAATAGTTGATAAAGAGCAAGTGTAATCTTGAAACCAAGAATTGCTTATTAGGGCCCTATCAAATTTAACATGTATGATATCATTTCCTAATCTTCTATTAGTCCAAGTGTAGTTTAGTCCTTGTAAATCAATATCATGAAGCTGGTGCTCATCAATGAAATCCATGAGATCAATTATGTTGTCCAGATTAGGTTGGCTTCCTCCCATCTTCTCATTTTCTTTCAAAGGAGTATTGGAGTCACCCATAATATCCCATCCATTGTCAAAAAATTCCTTTCTTTGAGTAGATATTTCAGCCCAAAAATATTTTATTCCCCACTTTGTATTAGGAGCATAGACATTAGTTTGGACCCAGGAAGTACCATCCTTGGTATTCCAACATATGCATTCACCATATTATTACTCTATGATATAATCTCCCTTTTGATATTACTAGAATTACATATCACAACTATACCTCTAGAATCCACATCAACATAAATCCCTATGGTTTTACCATTAATAGAAAAAGTTAGATTCTCAACTTTATCTTTGGCATCTTTTTCTCTTGAAGAAGCACCATATCTAGTTTATTATCTCTTATCACATTCCTGATCATATATTGCTTGTGAGGGTTATTCAACCCTCTTACATTCCATGAAAGGATCCTCATTACTTTTGGAATGATCCTAACTCTAGGATGGCTCTTTGACTACCATACACTATATTCCTATTTGCCTCCATAGTTCTTTTTTCTAATTAGAACACCTTTCCAACATAGTATGAGTATAACCAATGTCTCCTATTTTATTACTCCTAGTGTTTCTAACAACCACCAAATTCTCCTTTTTTCTTCTGATTATCCTTTCTCTTCTTGTTTTTATTTCTTTTCTTGTCTATAATGTTTGTCCAATCATTTGCATTACTTTCATCCTCTCCTTGTAAAGCTAGAACAATATCTTTTAAATCCCTTGATTTGGAGGTACTATCCTCATATAGATTTGGTATTCCCATCCTTTCGGGTGACTTCATTTCCATCATGGAAATGGTTTAAGAGCACTCTAAAGTTCCATCCCCAAACAATACACTTTTGGGCATCATAAAATTCCATCTCAAACCAATGATAGGATTTTCACATCTAGCACCTGACATTTCTCTCTCGATAATGCTCATACTATAGATCCATTTATCATTAAAATATCTCCAAATAAGTTTATTCAACAAATATTCCTTCATATTACTAATTCTTCTCAGCCCCAAACTCCCTTTTCTAA